>OY856187.1:46798920-46905461 GCA_963693315.1 Diogma glabrata | reverse complement strand
TCCTGTAGATACAGATTGTGATGCATGACTTCCAAAGTAATATTGTACAAAACTGAATGATTATATCGATCGGTTTTGATTATATCGATTCTGTCCAGATGGTGTGAGTAAGAATAGATGAGTTGTAATATCCAAAAAAGGTTTCCAGAAAATGTAGAATGAGATGGAGTGTACGTAACACAATAGTTGTTGATTATTAATATATGTATTCGCCCTTTATTTTTGTGATGTGGTTTAGAATTTATTTTTCGAAGGCGCCTTCCGATGTTGAATTGATTTTAAATCATTACCAAAGAGTGCACAAAACCATAGCAGAATTTGTTAATGTTAGGTTTAGATAGCTTAGGATTCATTAAAATGTTGTATAATTTTAAAAAATCCAATTTATTTGATTGTATTGGTCGACGTTTCGGCAGTTTTTTGTTGCCTTTATCAAGACTAAAATATAAAAAAAATATAAAATATAAAATATAAATGTTTTACATGTATATAATTAATTAGTTCACCTATGTTACCCTTAAGTCAATAGCTTAGAACAGAACTATTTTAAAAACTTTTAAAAATCTTTAAAAACTTTTAAAAAACTTTTACAAACTTTAAAAAACTTTTACAACACAGCATATACAATAATTGACAGGATTTGAAATAGTTTTTAGTTGTCTTTAAAAGTTTTTTACAAAACTAATAAAATTGTTATTATTGGACATTGACAATATACATAAGCATAACCAACATTACTGGTAAAAAATGTGGAAATCATTGATTGTACGAACAACACTATCTGTACGAACAAAACGATGGAGGTTTGTGTCATTTGGACTAAAATTAAATAAGAAAATTTTTTTTGGACTAAAATTAAATAAGAAAATTTTTAGCCATATGTATTTGATTAATTAGTTAAATTGATGTTACCCTTGATTCAATCTGATGAAAACTTTAAAACCTCAAAAAAAAACACATATAATGTTTAAAAAAGGAAGACAATGGTTCACTACTTGGTTTGAAAAATAAAAATATAAAACTAATTGATGCAATAAAATTAATGGCACTGATAATACATTGAACCAACCAAAATTGCTGGTATGATTGAAAACACTGACTATGTAGGTGACGATGAAGATTTATAGATTTATAACATTATTATATATATAAACCTGTTTGGTAACAATATCATGTATTTGATCACCCACATCGACACACAAAACAATAGAAATTTTTACCGCCGAAACAAACGAGTATATATAATGACAATACCATTGTACAATGTAAAATTTATGCACAAAATTATTGTATATATTATTTATGTAGTCCACCAGATGTCAACCCGAATCGTGACCAACTTCATGTTGGGGGCATTTATTACGTCGATAATGGATGGTTCACAAATCCGTATATGAAACAAAATTTTGGAAAATGAGAAATGAAAATGAATGTGAATTGGAGTTCAAGTTACTTAAGAATTTAAAAAAAATTTTTTAAAAAACAAACGGGTTTAGATAAGGAAAAGACAATTGGGAATTCGGAATTAAGGAAAGGACACTTGAGAAATTGGAACTGGATTAGAATGATTATTGTAACTTGGGACCGGGAACATGGTTTTTAATAGGCTCACAGTGCCGAAACTCAAGACTGAATCAGTTGGGTCAGAGGTTAGGTTGATGGCATTCGGACGGTTAGACAAAATGTAGCAGTTTTCGTTAAATAATCTTTTATGGTAATTGGATTGGTTGGAAAGAATGGTAGGTTCATTAAAATTGAAATTATGACCAGGGTTCTCAGATATATGCTTAAGCACTGCAGTTCTGGTGGTAGAAGGAATCCCTGGTTTTATCTTTTTGTTGGTTTCTGACTGATAGCTCATGTTGATACATGCGGGTGGCAAGTTTTTTTTCCCGTTTGTCCAACGTATACTGCTGAACAACCCGGATGCAAATAGTCGTTCTTGTAAACTAAACCACTTTTGTCTAAGAGGGCCAATCGATCTTTGGTTTTCGTAAAAATGGTGTTGCCTAGGGAGCCCGAGTAGTTGTTGACATATTGGAAATCTGGGAACTTGAGGCTGAAAAATGTTTTGAAAAATTCATGAACAAAATGGATGTGTGGGAATGAAAAATACTGTTTGTCGGTAGTAGGAGATGCTATAGTATCTCCAGGAGGATGATTGTTATGGTTTTTATGGTAAAACCGGGTTACCAGTTTGTTAATTAAATTTAATGGATAGTTATTGTTAACAAGGAATTTCGTTACAAGGTCAATATTCTTCTTATGGAACACAGCATCACTGATAGACAGAGCTCTATGAAAACAAGAGTAAGCTATGTTTACTTTGGTGTCAATTGAATGCTGCGAATAAAAATTCAAAATCCGGTTGGATGCCATTTATTTGTAGTACCAATCGGTGCGAAGAAGGCCTGAAGGTAATCTCTCGATTTTCATATCCAGAAAATTTATACAGTGTTCCACTTCAACCTCAAGCGTGAATTTGATATACTGGGACAGAGAGTTTAAGTGAGAAAGGGTATCGTTAATCAGGTTCGTGGGAATGCAACAAATTATGTCATCAACATACTTTTTAAGGAAAACAGGCTGGTACGGTAAACTATTTAAACCTTCAATCAAAAGATCCTCTAAGACAAAGTCCGACAAAGTTGGTGATAAGGGATTACCCATCGCTAACCCCTGTATTTGTTTGTAGAAGTTGTCTTCATATTTAAAATATGATGCGTCCTTGATGCAGAAAGAAATTATTTCAAAGAAGAGAGTGTATGGTATTTTTGTAACTTCTTCAATCATGGGCCACCGTGACTGAGTCGACGCTAGTGCAGAGGCAATAGGAACATTGGTGAAGAGGGATACGACATCAAATGATACCAATGAGTGATTTTGTGGAACTCTGATCGTTGACAAAAATTTTTTGAACTCGAACGAATTGAAAGTGTTAAAAGGAGAGTTGTTAGTGATCTTGAGCAAAATATGATTGATGTATTTAGATAAATTGTACGAGGGGGCACCAATGTTCGAAACAATTGGGCGTAGGGGAACATTGACCTTATGGACTTTGGGAAGCCCATATATGCGAAGTGGATATGATGTATCTGCATACATTTTAAACTTAATGCTGTCACTGAAATCGTCGATCAATTGTAACTTTTTGACAAAACCGTTATTTTTCCTTATTAGGGTTGCAGTTGGATCCGAGTTAAGTTTCACATAAGTAGAACAATCGGAAACCAGAGACAACATTTTACTTTTATAGTCAGAAGTATATAAAATGACCGTGAGGTTACCTTTGTCCGACGGAAGGATGGTTAATTCTTTGTGGAGCTTTGTGAAAGAAACGATTTGCTTGTAGAATTTAAAAAAAAAAAAAAAAAAAAAATTTTTTGTGCGATTAAATAGACAATTATTGTCCCTTGTCATATCACAGACAGTGGTTCAATTGGAACAGTTACAGAATGATCTCAGTTTCTTTAGAAAAGAGCTCAATAAACATTTACCTCAATCCATTCTTATTCACTTCTATTATAGTCAACACACTAAATTAGACAACTTGATTCAAAAATTAAACAAAGTATTGTTAAGTAAATTCAACACCTTAGCATCAACATTTCCTTTACCAGATCTCCATTACGATGCCTCACACATTATCAACACCACGGCTGTGGCCATTCCACACCCTAACTATCCTCAGTTTCGGACCCAAGTTCATTCCTCCTACTAAATCATCCTTTGACAACAAAGTGCAATTTCTTTCAACAATCAATGATTTTATTTCTCGACATGTACCTCCAAATCACAAAGATAATGTACAAAATATGCTTACGGAGAGAGCGCAACAACTGTTCACGAAAGAGACCAACCACAAGCTGTCCTATACTGATAACCTTATTGAAAAATTCTACAAGCAAACCGTTTCTTTCACAAAGCTCCACAAAGAATTAACCATCCTTCCGTCGGACAAAGGTAACCTCACGGTCATTTTATATACTTCTGACTATAAAAGTAAAATGTTGTCTCTGGTTTCCGATTGTTCTACTTATGTGAAACTTAACTCGGATCCAACTGCAACCCTAATAAGGAAAAATAACGGTTTTGTCAAAAAGTTACAATTGATCGACGATTTCAGTGACAGCATTAAGTTTAAAATGTATGCAGATACATCATATCCACTTCGCATATATGGGCTTCCCAAAGTCCATAAGGTCAATGTTCCCCTACGCCCAATTGTTTCGAACATTGGTGCCCCCTCGTACAATTTATCTAAATACATCAATCATATTTTGCTCAAGATCACTAACAACTCTCCTTTTAACACTCTCAATTCGTTCGAGTTCAAAAAATTTTTGTCAACGATCAGAGTTCCACAAAATCATTCATTGGTATCATTTGATGTCGTATCCCTCTTCACCAATGTTCCTATTGCCTCTGCACTAGCGTCGACTCAGTCACGGTGGCCCATGATTGAAGAAGTTACAAAAATACCATACACTCTCTTCTTTGAAATAATTTCTTTCTGCATCAAGGACGCATCATATTTTAAATACGAAGACAACATCTACAAACAAATACAGGGGTTAGCGATGGGTAATCCCTTATCACCAACTTTGTCGGACTTTGTCTTAGAGGATCTTTTGATTGAAGGTTTAAATAGTTTACCGTACCAGCCTGTTTTCCTTAAAAAGTATGTTGATGACATAATTTGTTGCATTCCCACGAACCTGATTAACGATACCCTTTCTCACTTAAACTCTCTGTCCCAGTATATCAAATTCACGCTTGATGTTGAATTGGAACACTGTATAAATTTTCTGGATATGAAAATCGAGAGATTACCTTCAGGCCTTCTTCGCACCGATTGGTACTACAAATCAATGGCATCCAACCGGATTTTGAATTTTTATTCGCAGCATTCAATTGACACCAAAGTAAACATAGCTTACTCTTGTTTTCATAGAGCTCTGTCTATCAGTGATGCTGTGTTCCATAAGAAGAATATTGACCTTGTAACGAAATTCCTTGTTAACAATAACTATCCATTAAATTTAATTAACAAACTGGTAACCCGGTTTTACCATAAAAACCATAACAATCATCCTCCTGGAGATACTATAGCATCTCCTACTACCGAAAAACAGTATTTTTCATTCCCACACATCCATTTTGTTCATGAATTTTTCAAAACATTTTTCAGCCTCAAGTTCCCAGATTTCCAATATGTCAACAACTACTCGGGCTCCCTAGGCAACACCATTTTTACGAAAACCAAAGATCGATTGGCCCTCTTAGACAAAAGTGGTTTAGTTTACAAGATCGACTGTTTGCATCCGGGTTGTTCAGCAGTATACGTTGGACAAACGGGAAAAAAAAACTTGCCACCCGCATGTATCAACATGAGCTATCAGTCAGAAACCAACAAAAAGATAAAACCAAAGGGATTCCTTCTACCACCAGAACTGCAGTGCTTAAGCATATATCTGAGAACCCTGGTCATAATTTCAATTTTAATGAACCTACCATTCTTTCCAACCAATCCAATTACCATAAAAGATTATTTAACGAAAACTGCTACATTTTGTCTAACCGTCCGAATGCCATCAACCTAACCTCTGACCCAACTGATTCAGTCTTGAGTTTCGGCACTGTGAGCCTATTAAAAACCATGTTCCCGGTCCCAAGTTACAATAATCATTCTAATCCAATTCCAATTTCTCAAGTGTCCTTTCCTTAATTCCGAATTCCCAATTGTCTTTTCCTTATCTAAACCCGTTTGTTTTTTAAAAAATTTTTTTTAAATTCTTAAGTAACTTGAACTCCAATTCACATTCATTTTCATTTCTCATTTTCCAAAATTTTGTTTCATATACGGATTTGTGAACCATCCATTATCGACGTAATAAATGCCCCCAACATGAAGTTGGTCACGATTCGGGTTGACATCTGGTGGACTACATAAATAATATATACAATAATTTTGTGCATAAATTTTACATTGTACAATGGTATTGTCATTATATATACTCGTTTGTTTCGGCGGTAAAAATTTCTATTGTTTTGTGTGTCGATGTGGGTGATCAAATACATGATATTGTTACCAAACAGGTTTATATATATAATAATGTTATAAATCTATAAATCTTCATCGTCACCTACATAGTCAGTGTTTTCAATCATACCAGCAATTTTGGTTGGTTCAATGTATTATCAGTGCCATTAATTTTATTGCATCAATTAGTTTTATATTTTTATTTTTCAAACCAAGTAGTGAACCATTGTCTTCCTTTTTTAAACATTATATGTGTTTTTTTTTGAGGTTTTAAAGTTTTCATCAGATTGAATCAAGGGTAACATCAATTTAACTAATTAATCAAATACATATGGCTAAAAATTTTCTTATTTAATTTTAGTCCAAATGACACAAACCTCCATCGTTTTGTTCGTACAGATAGTGTTGTTCGTACAATCAATGATTTCCACATTTTTTACCAGTAATGTTGGTTATGCTTATGTATATTGTCAATGTCCAATAATAACAATTTTATTAGTTTTGTAAAAAACTTTTAAAGACAACTAAAAACTATTTCAAATCCTGTCAATTATTGTATATGCTGTGTTGTAAAAGTTTTTTAAAGTTTGTAAAAGTTTTTTAAAAGTTTTTAAAGATTTTTAAAAGTTTTTAAAATAGTTCTGTTCTAAGCTATTGACTTAAGGGTAACATAGGTGAACTAATTAATTATATACATGTAAAACATTTATATTTTATATTTTATATTTTTTTTTATATTTTAGTCTTGATAAAGGCAACAAAAAACTGCCGAAACGTCGACCAATACAATCAAATAAATTGGATTTTTTAAAATTATACAACATTTTAATGAATCCTAAGCTATCTAAACCTAAAATCAACAAATTCTGATATGGTTTTGTGCACTCTATGGTAATGATTTAAAATCAATTCAACATCGGAAGGCGCCTTCGAAAAATAAATTCTAAACCACATCACAAAAATAAAGGGCGAATACATATATTAATAATCAACATATATATATATATATATATATATATATATATATATATATATATATATATATATATATATATATATATATATATATATATATATATATATATATATATATATATATATATATATATATATATATATATATATATATATATATATATATATATATATATATATATATATATATATATATATATATATATATATATATATATATATATATATATATATATATATATATATATATATATATATATATATATATATTATACACATACATATATACATATATACATACATACACACATATACACACATACACACATACATACATATACATATACATATATACATACACATACACATACACATACACATACACATACACATACACATACACATACACATACATACACATACATACTCATACATACACATACATACACATACATACACATGCATACACATACATACATATACACACATACATACACATATATACGCACATACATATATACCTATGAGCAATTTCACGAAGATTCAACAACGTTTTGAGTTGACCCCTTTTAATTTTGATTATTTTTTGTTTAAAGATAGTCTTTGATAAATAAAAAATACAAGTTCTCTTAGAATTTTTTTTTTCGACCAGGGGTCTTCACAGGGTGCCCCTCAATTTTTTGTTATTTTGTGATGTGACTGCATTTTGACGAGCGATTGTAGAAAAACTACTCAATCGATTTTCATAAATGATATGTCGTTGCATAGGTATTAGAACAAAGTTTTTAAAAATGTACACTGTTAATTTTTTGAAATAATTTTTAACGGTGTAACATAAGAAAAAAACGGTGTAATTGAAAAAAAGATGGCATAGCCTCTTTTTTTTTTTTTTTTTAAACAAAATTGAAGCTTATTTTATATCTAACCACTTGTGAAAGTTGAGGACACGCGTTATTTTTTGTTTTAAAGATAAAATTCGTTGTGCATATGACTGTCGGGAATCAGTTTTTTTTGTTCTGAAGGAAAATTATAAAAATGGCGTTATAAACTAAGAGATATTTTTTTTATGTTAAATATCAAATATTTTATTATTAGATGAACTTTTTAAACTATTATAAAAATTATATATGTAGTACAATAAATAAAATAAATACAATTGTTAAAAATGATTTACTTATTTTACAAACAGAAGTTTCTTTTGAATAGGAAAGCACTTCTGCAATTATTTTCTTTGTATTAGATGGCATAAAAAATGAAATGTTTATTTATCACTTTTAGTAATCACTTGTCACTCTTATAAAAAATAATTTGACAGTCTTGACTGCAAACAAAAAAGCCGTATAAACAACTAAATCTATCTAGGAACTTTTGACTGGAGAAGTATTATGTTCGTATTATGTTATTATGGAATCATAAAGTAAAAGATTGTTTTTCAACATTAAATTACAATTATTTTATTATTGAATAAACTTTTTAAAATATCATACAAATTATATATGTGAAAATAAATATAGTTATTAAAAATTATTTACTTATTTTACATTCAAAAGTTTCTTTTGAGTTGGAAAACATTTTTGCATTTATTGTCTTAGTATCTACTGGTACAAAAGAATGAAATTTTTGAGTTCCACTTATAGTAATCGCATTTTTAAATCGATTTTGTAATTTTTCTTTTGTTAATTGATATTCATTTTTATCGGCGTATCCAAAGTTCATGGTAGATTCCCATTTTAAAGCCCATTCGAAAAGTTTTTTTGGTGTATCAATAATATTATCTTCGCTCGCCATACTATAACGGTGTGCAGCACGCTTAAGTGTACCACCAATTCCATCACAAGGTCCCTTTCCATGGCTGGTAGCATGGAAAATGCCATTCAGCGTCAACCTTAAAGTCTTCTTTATGGTGGCATAAGTTAATTAGTTAATTTAAGGTTGACGCTGAATGGCATTTTCATGCTACCAGCCATGGAAAGGGACCTTGTGATGGAATTGGTGGTACACTGAAGCGTGCTGCACACCGTTATAGTATGGCGAGCGAAGATAATATTATTGATACACCAAAAAAACTTTTCGAATGGGCTTTAAAATAGGAATCTACCATGAACTTTGGATACGCCGATAAAAATGAATATCAATTAACAAAAGAAAAATTACAAAATCGATATAAAAATGCGATTACTATAAGTGGAACTCAAAAATTTCATTCTTTTGTACCATTAAATACTAAGACAATAAATGCAAAAATGTTTTCCAACTCAAAAGAAACTTTTGAATGTAAAATAAGTAAATAATTTTTAATAACTATATTTATTTTCACATATATAATTTGTATGATATTTTAAAAAGTTTATTCAATAATAAAATAATTGTAATTTAATGTTGAAAAACAATCTTTTACTTTATGATTCCATAATAACATAATACGAACATAATACTTCTCCAGTCAAAAGTTCCTAAATAGATTTAGTTGTTTATACGGCTTTTTTGTTTGCAGTCAAGACTGTCAAATTATTTTTTATAAGAGTGACAAGTGATTACTAAAAGTGATAAATAAACATTTCATTTTTTATGCCATCTAATACAAAGAAAATAATTGCAGAAGTGCTTTCCTATTCAAAAGAAACTTCTGTTTGTAAAATAAGTAAATCATTTTTAACAATTGTATTTATTTTATTTATTGTACTACATATATAATTTTTATAATAGTTTAAAAAGTTCATCTAATAATAAAATATTTGATATTTAACATAAAAAAAATATCTCTTAGTTTATAACGCCATTTTTATAATTTTCCTTCAGAACAAAAACAACTGATTCCCGACAGTCATATGCACAACGAATTTTATCTTTAAAACAAAAAATAACGCGTGTCCTCAACTTTCACAAGTGGTTAGATATAAAATAAGCTTCAATTTTGTTTAAAAAAAAAAAAAAAAAAAAGAGGCTATGCCATCTTTTTTTCAATTACAGCGTTTTTTTCTTATGTTACACCGTTAAAAATTATTTCAAAAAATTAACAGTGTACATTTTTAAAAACTTTGTTCTAATACCTATTCAACGACATATCATTTATGAAAATCGATTCAGTAGTTTTTCTACAATCGCTCGTCAAAATGCAGTCACATCACAAAATAACAAAAAATTGAGGGGCACCCTGTGAAGACCCCTGGTCGAAAAAAAAAATTCTAAGAGAACTAGTATTTTTTATTTATCAAGGACTATCTATAAACAAAAAATAACCAAAATTAAAAGGGGTCAAGTCAAAATTTCCCAAAAATTTGCTGAACTTGCGTGAAATTGCTCCTATATATATTACATATATTTATTAACAGCAAACATACATATTAAGAAGTTTTCACATACATACATACATACATGCATACATACACACATACATACACATATATACATATATTGATAATTCATATAAAAATGTTATATATATTTTGATAATTCAAATATGGAATATATGTATAAAATTTGTTTGAACGATATCTTTAATACTTTAGACGTATTTTTAGACTTCCTTTCATTTATTCCAAATTACATAAAATTGATAGAAATACGAAAGATGTTTTAAGAAAGTTATATATAAACATTAAAAACTAGTTTCAATGTTTATATATACGTTTTGTATTATATTCTGTAACTGTAAATCAAAGAAAGTTAATTAATTCGAAGTTCTATTTTCATTAAATTTATTAAAACTAAATTAAATTAATGCCAAATCTCAGCTAATCTCATATATATATATGAAAATTCGATTATTTCGAATAGCGAACCTAAGATATCAAACCATCAGTTTTTTTTAAGAAACAAAAATGTTATCAATGTTTTTTAAGAATAATATTTCACACGCCATGACACCTTTTCAAGTTGACGAAATTTGTATCTTTATTTCTAATAAATCTGCATTTTCATTAATTATATTATGGAATTTAAACTAAAATACTCCATTTTATTTACATTCATTTATTCCTGGTAATGGCATTTTGATAAATTTTTTTATTTTCTCTAAATCAACAAACAAAATTTTTTTTTTAATCAAAACAAGAAACCCGAAATTCCAATTAGAAATGTTTATGTATATTCTCGAAATACTACAACAAAAATTGACATTTGTTTTTTTTAATGTAAGAGTATCCTCTTACATAATTATACCCAACTATAGGTGCGTTCGATTCGACTGAAACAACTGAAAAAACAACAACAATTGCATTTAATTTTTCAGTTGCTTCAGTTGTTTCAGTCAAATCGAACACGGCTTATATACCACGACTTGTTGATTAGATCGTTTCTTGATTTAACACTACAAATCAGATACATTCTATAACCTTTTTAAAAATGTTAATAATTTTCATCGACTAAAATCACTACGGTTTAATTTCATTTTAATTTTAAATGAAAAAAAAAAGTAATAAAATAAACAACGACACAACAATGTTGTATCGAATTGAAAACCATAAATTACGAGAATTTCAAGAGAAAAAAAATTATTTTCCTGATTTTTTCAATCTTTTAATTAGAAAAATTAAATTATTTTTAAAATACTATTATATATTATTATATATTATTATATATTATTATATATTATTGAAGCACTTGGTTTGAAACACATTTTAGATAACTTTTATTGAGTAATAAGACACTTTAAATATGGTAAATTATTAAAGTAAAAAATATATATATATTTATCACGACGGAGAGTTTTATCCACGTCCATCTTCTTTAAATGCGCTCGGCAAACTCCATTGTCAAATAATAAAATATGACATATGCTAATATTTAATTTAATTTTCGATTTCTCAATCTGTGCGTAAGAGTTGAAATAAAATAGATGAATAGCGATTTCAAGTAAAACCATTTGAACTTTACCATTGACTTTTAAAGATAAAATATTTTCAAACAAAACATGTTAACAACACATAAGCTAATAACCATAAATTGTCGAAAACATTAGCTTTACAAAAATTTATAATTTATATTCGAATATTGAATTATCAACAATAAAGTTGACATGTAATAATTTTGTCATTATCATCCTTTTCGTTTAGTATTTCCATGATGTTCGTGTTATATATAACGTTACAAACATAAATCATTTATATTATGTCTTATAAAATGACACTAAAAATTTGACTTTAAATAAATTCAGTACAACTGACACATCAGGTAGAAAATAGGCGTTTGCTTGTGAGAATATAAAGTTACCATAAAAATTGAGAGCTACTTGTTGAATTTAATTAAATGAATAATATTTTTATGCTATATGAACAACGGTGACGGTGGGAAAACTACTCTTGTCCAATCACACCTTTTAAGTAGGAAGGATTAAGGGGTTTGCCGACGCTTTTGACAAACCAGACACCATATCTGCTAAGCGTTTACATTTAATTTTACACGTGTCGTACACATACGTCTTGCCTAACTAACGTATACTATATTATTGTTCATACCGTCAATGTTTTATTCTTTTAGATATGAAATTATTACAAAAAAGTTGTTAAAACGAAAGTTTAATTATTAAATAACGAATTGTGGTACGCAAACCAAAATTAAAATAAAATAATTTCAATTAAATTTTATTATTTTTTATTATTTCATTTCCATAAAGAACAAAATTCATTCTGAATTTTATGTAACTTTTTAATATTACCTTTGATGGTTTTGATAGTAACCACGAACATTTTTGGAATGTGTTTAAAGGGGAACGATACTTCTGATCGTTGGATAATTTTATAAAAAAATTTAACTTTTAAGGTTTGTTTTGGTACTCATTATATAGAAAAGCAACAGAAAATCATATAGTTAAGCCTCATTTAGACTATTGCAGAACTCTGCAATATTTCTGCAATGGTAGTGTGTAAAATATTCATTGCAGAAAAGTTTGGAAATGAACTTATTGCAAAACATTGCAATGACTCATTCTATTTTCATTAAATTTATTAAAACTAAATTAAATTAATGCCAAATCTCAGCTAATCTCATATATATATATGAAAATTCGATTATTTCGAATAGCGAACCTAAGATATCAAACCATCAGTTTTTTTTAAGAAACAAAAATGTTATCAATGTTTTTTAAGAATAATATTTCACACGCCATGACACCTTTTCAAGTTGACGAAATTTGTATCTTTATTTCTAATAAATCTGCATTTTCATTAATTATATTATGGAATTTAAACTAAAATACTCCATTTTATTTACATTCATTTATTCCTGGTAATGGCATTTTGATAAATTTTTTTATTTTCTCTAAATCAACAAACAAAATTTTTTTTTTAATCAAAACAAGAAACCCGAAATTCCAATTAGAAATGTTTATGTATATTCTCGAAATACTACAACAAAAATTGACATTTGTTTTTTTTAATGTAAGAGTATCCTCTTACATAATTATACCCAACTATAGGTGCGTTCGATTCGACTGAAACAACTGAAAAAACAACAACAATTGCATTTAATTTTTCAGTTGCTTCAGTTGTTTCAGTCAAATCGAACACGGCTTATATACCACGACTTGTTGATTAGATCGTTTCTTGATTTAACACTACAAATCAGATACATTCTATAACCTTTTTAAAAATGTTAATAATTTTCATCGACTAAAATCACTACGGTTTAATTTCATTTTAATTTTAAATGAAAAAAAAAAGTAATAAAATAAACAACGACACAACAATGTTGTATCGAATTGAAAACCATAAATTACGAGAATTTCAAGAGAAAAAAAATTATTTTCCTGATTTTTTCAATCTTTTAATTAGAAAAATTAAATTATTTTTAAAATACTATTATATATTATTATATATTATTATATATTATTATATATTATTGAAGCACTTGGTTTGAAACACATTTTAGATAACTTTTATTGAGTAATAAGACACTTTAAATATGGTAAATTATTAAAGTAAAAAATATATATATATTTATCACGACGGAGAGTTTTATCCACGTCCATCTTCTTTAAATGCGCTCGGCAAACTCCATTGTCAAATAATAAAATATGACATATGCTAATATTTAATTTAATTTTCGATTTCTCAATCTGTGCGTAAGAGTTGAAATAAAATAGATGAATAGCGATTTCAAGTAAAACCATTTGAACTTTACCATTGACTTTTAAAGATAAAATATTTTCAAACAAAACATGTTAACAACACATAAGCTAATAACCATAAATTGTCGAAAACATTAGCTTTACAAAAATTTATAATTTATATTCGAATATTGAATTATCAACAATAAAGTTGACATGTAATAATTTTGTCATTATCATCCTTTTCGTTTAGTATTTCCATGATGTTCGTGTTATATATAACGTTACAAACATAAATCATTTATATTATGTCTTATAAAATGACACTAAAAATTTGACTTTAAATAAATTCAGTACAACTGACACATCAGGTAGAAAATAGGCGTTTGCTTGTGAGAATATAAAGTTACCATAAAAATTGAGAGCTACTTGTTGAATTTAATTAAATGAATAATATTTTTATGCTATATGAACAACGGTGACGGTGGGAAAACTACTCTTGTCCAATCACACCTTTTAAGTAGGAAGGATTAAGGGGTTTGCCGACGCTTTTGACAAACCAGACACCATATCTGCTAAGCGTTTACATTTAATTTTACACGTGTCGTACACATACGTCTTGCCTAACTAACGTATACTATATTATTGTTCATACCGTCAATGTTTTATTCTTTTAGATATGAAATTATTACAAAAAAGTTGTTAAAACGAAAGTTTAATTATTAAATAACGAATTGTGGTACGCAAACCAAAATTAAAATAAAATAATTTCAATTAAATTTTATTATTTTTTATTATTTCATTTCCATAAAGAACAAAATTCATTCTGAATTTTATGTAACTTTTTAATATTACCTTTGATGGTTTTGATAGTAACCACGAACATTTTTGGAATGTGTTTAAAGGGGAACGATACTTCTGATCGTTGGATAATTTTATAAAAAAATTTAACTTTTAAGGTTTGTTTTGGTACTCATTATATAGAAAAGCAACAGAAAATCATATAGTTAAGCCTCATTTAGACTATTGCAGAACTCTGCAATATTTCTGCAATGGTAGTGTGTAAAATATTCATTGCAGAAAAGTTTGGAAATGAACTTATTGCAAAACATTGCAATGACTCATTGCAATGTTTTGCAATAAGTTCATTGCCAAACTTTTCTGCAACGAATATTTTACACACTACCATTGCAGAAATATTGCAGAGTTCTGCAATAGTCTAATTGCGGCTTAACATTAAATATGATGTAGAATCATAGTTGGAAGAAAAATTCGAGAATACAATAGTAGATTGTATTGCTAGTGCGAATGCGTTTTCCAAACAAAAGCAAACAAGAAAACGCATTCGCACTAGTAATACACACTAGTTTTTGTAACAAATGCAAAAAATCTATCAATATTTATTTAATTGTTAATTTTATCAATTACTTAACAAAGTTATAAACAAATTTAAGATATTTAAATAATTAAAGTGCGTCATCTTCGATGTAATAGTTGTAAATTATAGTAGCTCGCTGCTAAATTGTACTAACCTGTTAACATTTAAAAAAAAATAAACATAGCAAGCCAGCTAAAATTTGGATTTAAAAAAAACATAGTAATCCACGTACAATTTTGACAACTGTTTTTTTTTTGAAAAGCCAAATAAATTGTTTTTTCATGCAATTCAAATGATTTTGGGTTTGTGTTTAAGTTGTTTTTACTATATGGTAAGTTATTTAAATTATTATTTTGATATTCCAGTATTATAAAAATATTATATTTAAGATAGATTTAACTAAAAATCTCACATGCAGGCGGCGAGCGTGTCAGGCATACAAAATATTTTGTGGTCATATGTGCGGAAAAGTAGATTTTTCTTTTATGTTATTCTAGTACAAAATTGAATATTTTTTGTGCATGTGTTACAAAAAAACATTAATGGCATTAGAATTCCCTTTGATCTAATTTGCTATAAAATATTTTTACCAAAATTTTAAAAACCAACTTAATCATCCTGGAAATATTATATAGAACGGCAACAAACCAACTCTTTGATGTTTTTAAATTTTGATTTATATTAAATAATTTATGTAAAGTGGCTGAAATTATCTTGGAATCGAAAACTAATCAATGGGTAAAGTGTAAGTTTGTCTACTGTTAAATACTTATATGGGTTATGGTAAATTTTCGGTTTAATTTCTTTAAATAGTTTGTTCTCTAAAAAATGTTTGTCAGGATTGATCATCTTTACCAAATGGATGATAAGCAAGAATGTAAACAGGAGGTTAGGTAGACCGTGAAGGTCTACCAATTAGTCTTGCACGCAAACCACATTCACCCGCCGCTATCTCAGGCTGGCGTGAATTCTAGTCACCTACCTCTACACACAAGAAAATTTAAAATAAAATCAAAAAACATCGCGTGCCTAAATCACCACCCAGTTTCTCAACAGTGATTAACCAAGATATACTCTAATTATGTACCCTAACAATTCATATAAATTTACTGTGGTTCTTTTTTCAATTAATATATCTTATCAACCTCAATAATATATATTCTATGTTACCTTTTATCTCGATTATCCTGTAGACCGCTATCGGATGCTTTTGAAAACTTGATATGATTGCTTTAAATATAAATACTCCACTCCACGTACCCCTTTTATTGTACACCCATACAATAAAATTCAGGCACTAAAACTCTAATTGACTATCTACGGTTTTTAATGATGTTGGCACAGTTTTGACAATAGACTCTAAATGTGCTACCAGCGAATACATATTAGCGCTCCGTCATTGACTTTGAAAGGTCACTTCATTATTTATTTTATTTCCAGTCACTTCTAACATGGAAATCGAAATACAAAAACAAAAACCCATTGTACACTGGATATTTTTATTAACAAAAATAAATTTCTCACAAAATGGTATATGTGTTTTTTTATTTAATTTTTAACTTTATTTTTTTATTTAACAATTTATGGTTAACTTGTGAATTTTTTCTTTTGTTGAATCTTAAACTGATTCCATGATAACTTTCACCTTATATTACATAACCATAAACATAGCTCAACAAAATTCGATGATACTAATTGCTAAGTTTTAAATTAATTTGTCATAATTTTAGTGACTTCTTTCTGGTCAACGTTAAAACATTAAAGCAATAAAACAAATAGTCAAGCTACTCCCACTAACTATCCAACTCATTCCGCAAACCAACTTGTTGAAACACTTTCCAAACCACGACTCAACTATCCCACAATCCAAATAGCCAAGATCCAACTTCATAATTCAAAACCAACTAACTAAATGTTCTACACTAAAAACTAACATTGAATGGCACGTACTAAAATGAAAATTTCCCGATCAGTATAAATAACTTCGGTCTGAAAGACCTAAGTATTACATTCGTGAGCTCAAAGTGAAATTCTTGCCCCCACTTTTTTTAGCATTTCTCGACGTTTTAGGACCTACTGATTCTAAACAAGCAAAAAAAAATGTATGTCTGTCTGTCGGCCGACCGGCCGGCCGTCCGTCATTACCTACGCTGCAGGGAAAACCGCTGGAGGGATTTCAAAAATGTTTATACTTTCTAAAAATAGGTATACTCAATATACAGGTCCGAAAGGACGCTGTGTTCGATAACTGTACCGGAAGTGTGTCAAAAAAAATTTGGCTTAAAAAACGTTCATTTTAAGTGATTACGAGTAGGAACATTAAATTTGAAGAAATCTTGATGGTAGGGATTGGTATGTGAGACCAAAAACTAGATTATTGCATTATAAGATTGTCAAAAAAATGTTGTCAAGTGTGTCGAAAGAAAGATTTTTATTCATTTTTTACCCAATTTTTTAGAAAAAAATAAAATTGTTTGTTTGAAATGAAATTTTATTATTATTATTGTGAATTATGGGAATATAAGTTTGTCAAAAAAATGTTGTCAAGTGTGTCAAAAGAAAGATTTTTATTTATTTTTTTACCCAATTTTTCGGGAAAAAATAAAATTGTTTGTTTGAAATGAAATTTTATTATTATTATTGAGAATTATGGCATTATAAGTTTGTCAAAAAATGTTGCCAAGTGTGTCAAAAGAAAGGTTTTTATTTATTTTTTACCCAATTTTTTTAGAAAAAAATAAAATTAATAGTTTGTATGACATGATATTTTATTATTATTATAGAGAATTATGGCATTATAAGTTTCTCAAAAACATAATGTCAAGCGTGTCAAAAAATGATTTCATTTATTTTTTTAGCAAATTTTTTGGAAAAAATAATGTAGCTGTTTTTATGACATAAATGTTATTTAAATTGGAATTGAACATTGGAATTGGACATGGAAATTTTTGAATTTGTTATAGTTTTTGAAATATTTTTGGAATTTTGAAAAAGTTTGTATTTTTGAAATTTTTGCAATATTTTTAGAATTTTGGAAAAAGTTTTAATTTTTGATTTTGTAATAATTTTTGCAATATTTTTAGAATTTTGAAAAATTTTTAATTTTTGATTTTATTATAATTTTTGGAATTTTGAAAAAATTTTCAATTTTTGATTTTGTAATAATTTTTGCAATATTTTTAGAATTTTGGAAAAAGTTTGAATTTTAAAGAAATTTTGGAATATTATCGGAATTTAGAAAAAGTTTAAATATTTGATTTTATTCTAATTTTTGGAATATTTTTGGAATTTTGAAAAAGTTTGATTTTATTTAATTTAACAATATTTTTGGAATTTTGATTATAATTTTCCGGCAACGTATTGATGTTTCGTGTTAGTTTTGTAATAAATTTTTAAACAGAGATAAAAAATACTTATACTTTAACAAAGAGGTATTTTTGATATACATCGCTGCCCAAAACTAAAAACCATGTCCTCATAAAAGTTTTCGGCCGAAAACTATATCAAAATCCTTAACCCAGACCGAAGTCTTGATATCTCAGAGCTGTGAGATTTCAGCTCCTCCATATTTTTCTTTTACATTTAAATTGTGTATTCTGCAATTCTTCTTTTAATTTTCGTAATTAGGTAAAAAAATTATGAATTGAAAAGAGAAAAAAGTGGAATATCTCGCCCACATGGAATATCTTGCCCATTACAAGAGCTTGATCCAATCCAATCAGAGCCTGCTACTGAATTCCGAAGTACCGAGAGATCCAGATTTCATATTTTCATAATTCCAAAAATTTGATCCGGATTTCATAATCCCAAAAATTTGAAAATATTAAAAAGATGTCAAATCCATCCACTATTTAACAAATCAAAATGGTCTCATAACCTTTAGTAACTCCTTAAAACGCTAATCTGAGCAACTGTAAACAGATATTAAGAAACCCAGCAAACTCCATACAGAAAGGGTGGATCAATCATTTTTTAAAAGAATCTTAATTAAATGTGTACAAGAATAGGACGCCAGGTTTGCTTAAAAACTTCAAATTAGTGAAGCAACACTCAACAGGACACAGATTTAAATTAAAAGTAAGAAAGCACCTGGTAGTCATGACATCACATCAAAAATGCTTGCTCATAATAGTGGAACTAGCTGAACATAACTTTAGAAAGAGCCCTTTTTTCTTCTTTACTGCTTAAAACTAAAGAAAAAGAAAGAACATTGCATTTAACAGAAAAGGGTAATCGCAATAATCAAGGGTAAGAATTTTAATCATGAAATGAAAAAACAACAATCTAACAATCATGCCAATCTTAGCATTAAAATTGACAAAGCTCTAAAAAGTTTTTTAAATTAAAGATAACACCAATTAAAAGAAACCAACCAAAAAAAATAACCATTTCTTTCAAATTATTTTTCCAATCCTAACCCAATAACACCTTTTTCTTTACTTTACCCAACAAGAATTTTTATTAGAAGAAAAATAATTGAAAATTTGATTCATCACATTATGTTGTTTTAGCCAAAATAAACATTAATATATACATTATACATACATACATTGGTCTCAAAAAATCAAGTTTTATGTTCAGAAATATACAGTTATATACCTAAAATTGTAAAAGAAAAATTTAAGGTAGCTTTTATATGAACGACTGTCAGAAAAATACAGTGAATGGAATGATTCTAGAATCAAATAAATATTTTTATTAAATTTCAAGCCAACATCTTGTTATGTCGTAGCCTGGTGATCGATGAAGCCGTTAGGTATTGCTACCGTGGATTTTCAAAGACACTAATATTATTATAAAAATTCCAGATGTGTACCTAACAGTTATTGAAAGAATTTGTTGATTGTTGTTTTATCTTTGAATTCAGAGAGCTGCTCGATGGTTTTGATCAATCTTATCAGCTGGGTGGACAGCATAAACAAATCATTCAAGGTATTACCCCGTATTTCCTAACAATAGCTTTAAACCTTAATATAATCACTATCGCTTTAATCACATAATTTAACTAATGTCTCAATGGCCAAAATTGGTGTATAACTTAACAGTTTTTGTTTTTTTTACATTAACTCTATCTTTTGAGAATAAATAATCTACTTTCTCTGAAAGCTAAACTGAATCCCGGATTTAGACATGCACTAATGTCACATACGCCTCGGATTTGCGCTCGCGTAAATTTTCATAGTCGTTTTTCATTATACTCAATCCATGGTCATCATTTGTTATAGTTTCCGCCACAAAAATTTATTATCAGAAAAATAGTTGTGTAATGTTTCTCAAATGTGATTTCCTTTTTCCAAATTGTGTTCACGGTTCCGCCATATCCACATAGATTTCCTACAATTGTCTATTGATTAATAGTATTTCCCAAATTAGTTTCCTATGTTTAATTTGTAATCATTAATCGCTGTAAATTGTCAGAAAAAAACGGTTGTGTAATATCGTTAATCCCTGATCGCGATATTTACAGGTATAATTTGTGCAATTGTTTCGTAAACGATGTTTCAATTTTTTAATAAAGAAAAAAAAATCTTTTCAAATTTCTAGTACAAACTAACGGCCCATTTTCTTTGGTGAGTGTAATAACTAACGATAAAACAAAAATAGAATTGCCCAAGAAACTACTTTATCGATTGGGGAATAAACAAAAAAACGGCGTTAACTGATTATAAATAGAACGCGATAGCTAGCTTCGGTATCTTTTTGTATTTTGAAAATTGTCTAGTGAACATAAAAATTGGTGGAATCGCTTTTGAATTCACGTTTTTCTTTGTTAACTAAAGTAATGAAAATTTATAATTGGCTTGAATTCGTAAAGTACTTAGTTCAATTAGTGCAATTTCTTTTATTAATTTTGAAAAATTTACAAAAATTTTATATGTTTGTCCCACCAATTTAAATTAAAAGAAGAAAAAAATTCTATATGTTTGTGCCGTGCAAGTTAATTTAAAAACAAATCTAAATGTACTACGCATGTAAACTCTCTTATATTTTTATTAGTATATTGTGACTCGGAGTCGATTATGTTGTGTTATTTTTAAACAACAGCTGTTCAGTTGTTTTATGACATCTCCATCGTAGAACAAAATTAAAAATGTTAAAAAAGTCTCAAACGCATTTGTTTAGTTTAATTAAATTGTTTCTTTGAGATTAATGTTAATTTATTTGATGATTAGTGTTAATTTAATTTGTGGTAAATGTTAAATATCTTGTGATACCAAGCCAAAGTGTTATAAATCAATTGTGTTATTACAATTAGTCTTCCATGGTGCTATTTTGTTTGTTGCGTAAATTGTTAAAGAAATTTCAATTAGAATCCACCGAAAAACTTCTCTCGGTATATATTGAGTGATAACTAGTCAAATTTGCATGCTTAAAATAGATTCTACTAGAAATCTCTAATCATAACTTTGATGCTAACGTTGATTACGGAGAACACCTTGGTGAATTTAGGCCAAGGTTAATTAGCTCGATTAACAAACAATGAAGCAAATTCAATTGGTAGTAAAATTGATATAAACTTTTTTCTTGTAACTCAATTGGATATTGGCTTGAGTTTTTTAAGTTAGCTGTTTAGTGTTAATTATTAGTATATGCTAATAGAAGTTAATTCCCTACCTTCAAATTGTGGGTGATAAATAAAACAAAACAAAATAATAATTAAGAGGATATAACCTTTGTGAAAGTAGGACTATGATAAGCTCGGTTATTAAATAAGGAAGCAAATTTAATTGATAGTTAAATTAATATAAACTGAAGGTGTAACTAAAGGAGTTATTTGCTTAAGTTATTATATTTTTTTTTTAAACAAAAAATTACCTGTTACAACAGATCAAGTCCTGAAGATTTATTCTATACCCGCAAAATATTTGGTTGTTTGCGAATCTTAAACACTTTTATGAACCAATTCGACCAGCGAAAAGATGTGAGGCAAAACATGATGTAAGTCACTTATATGCTTGTCAGAAAACGTAACAGTCCTGACGAAATAAGAGTTGTGGTAACGTACTAAGAAGGCATAGCATAGCTTTTGAATTTAAAACCGGAATCGGACGAGTACAAATGAACCCGTCGCTAGAACAACATCATTAATATATTAATGTAAAGAACTTTCAAAAGAATTGTTCCATATTTTTAGTTGAAAATACGCTAGATGCATCTTATTTTTATTCCTTAACCCTGAAAATCAAATGGTTTGGTAATTTGTTTTGGTAACCAAACCATAGATGCACACAAATTATTTTTTGCTTTGAAAAACATTCGTAAAGAGAATAAAACACAGACAATTGTTTTCTATGGAAAATAGAATTTTTGTGCAAATATCTAAAAATAATTTTCTTTTCCTTGACCACAACAACTACTGTGGTTTGTGTACTTTTTACAAAATAAAATAGTCTTGCTTGACCATAGTGTACAGATGTAATAATAAATTTAATTTAGATATATCTTGTTTTATTTTGTATCAAAACCCAAAGTAAATAAAATTACCTGTAAGCTGTAGATAATCATTGTAAAAATTAAAAACTGTTGGTTTTATGAGGAAAAACTAAAGCAACGATCAAAATGTTTTTTTTACAAACTTCGCTCTGGATTTTCTCAGACATAAAATAACGGCGGAGAGATCATTTCAAGAGAAATTTGCCGTTTTGTAACCAACATCTTTTGATATTTTGGAACCTACATCTGTCACTCAAATTAGGTGGTATGATTAAAATTACTCAAACCTAAGTAGTATATACCGAATAGGAGAAACTTCTTCATAATTTCACGCGCTCTCCAATTTCTAAATATTTGCTGAGAAAGTTAGGATTTAGAAGATTGCTACATTCATCACTTTATTGTTGAACATCAGTTTAGAAAAACTGCTAATTTGTTACCGGTCGTATGTCATAGATCAATGGTCAGTATGGAGCAATTGGTACGCTTGTCAATTACCACTTTTAGAGAATGGAGTTTTATAAGAAAAATACGGAAACCCTGACCCTGGAATCTCTTAGTTTATCACAAAATATTTATATAAAAAACTATGTAATAAATACATGACGAAAATAATTTAAAAGAAAAAATAAATTAATAAAAATTATATAAAATAAAATACATAAGCTAACATTATTAAATGTTTCACTTGTTTTAAATTATAATCTACCGTTGCCGATTGATTACAATATTGAGCCATCTCGCCACATAATTTAAAATCATTATCAGTTACATTGTCATCCATAAAAAATTTTGTTGCGGCTTCTCCATATTTGTCAAGGACTTCAGCACTTGTAACCATTTTTAACATTGTAAGTGGTAAATTACCACTCGTTTTATAAATTGCTTTAGCTTAATCATCCACTTTATCACATATTATTCCTTTTATTTCTGTTAAATAAGTTACGGATCTTTGAAGCTGAACACTTTTACTAACTGAATTTCCAGATTAGATATATACTTAATCCACTAACTTCAACAATCATTTTTTGAATCAACTTCACTAATAGCTTCTTCTATTTCAGCCACTGTTGTTTTACTAAAGTGAGACCTTTAGCTTTTTTTGATGTAAAACAATAAATTCGATATGGACTAATCAACAGAATCAATAATTATTTCGAATCTAATTACTTCGGTCTGAAAGACCTAAGTATTACATTCATGAGCTCAAAGTGAAATTCTTACCCCCACTTTTTTTGGTATTTCTCGACGTTTTAGGACCTACTAGTTCTAAAAAAGCAAAAAAAATGTGTGTCTGTCTGTCGGCCGGCCGTCCGGCCCTCCGTCACAACCGAAGAAATCTAAAAAACCGCTGGACGGATTTCAAAAATTTTTTTCTAAAAATAGGTTTACTCAAAAGAAAGAGCCGAAAGGACGATGTTTTTAATAACTGTACCGGAAGTGTGTCAAAACAAGGAAATTTGCATATTTTTTGCTTAAAAAACGTTAATTTTAAGTGATTACGAGTAGGAACATAGAATTTGGAGAAATCTTGATGGTCGGATTGGTATGTGAGGTCAAAATCTAGATTATTGCATTATAAGTTTGTCAAAAAAATGTTGTCAAGTGTGTCAAAAGAAAGATTTTTATTTATTTTTTACCCAATTTTTTGGAAAAAAAAATTAATTATTTATTTGAAATGAAATTTTATTATTATTATTGAGAATTATGGCATTATAAGTTTGTCAAAAAATGTTGTCAAGTGTGTAAAAAGAAAGATTTTTATTTATTTTTTTTACCCAATTTTTTGGAAAATAATAAAATTAATTATTTGTTGAAATAATTGAAATTGAAATTATATTATTATTATTGAGAATTATGGCATTATAAGTTTGTCAAAAAAATAATGTCAAGTGTGTCAAAAAACAATTCAATTTATTTTTTTGGCCAATTTTTCGGAAAAAAAAATGTAGTTGTTTTTATGACGTAAATGTTATTGAAAAGAAATTGGACATGGAAATTTTTGAATTTGTTATAGTTTTTGAAATATTTTTGGAATATTGAAAAAAGTTTGTATTTTTGATTTTGTAATAATTTTTGCAATATTTTTAGAATTTTAGAAAAGGTTTGAATTTTTAAGAATTTTTGGAATATTATTGGAATTTAAAATAAAGTTTCAATTTTTGATTTTATTCTAATTTTTGCAACATTTTTGGAATTTTGAAAAACGTTTCAATTTTTGATTTTGTTATAATTTTTGCAATATTTTTAGAATTTTGAAAAAAGTTGAAATTTTTGATTTTATTTAATTTTTACAATATTTTTGGAATTTTGAAAGAAATATGAATTTGTGATTTTGTAGTATTTTCTCGAAACGCTAAATGAAGAGGTTTTTGAGTAGTTTCCTGGGTGTATCATCTTTTCACTAAATTATGTTAATTTACGATCTGTTATAATTTTCCGGCAACGTATTGATATTTTGTGTTAGTTTTGTAATAAATTTCTA
This sequence comes from Diogma glabrata, assembly GCA_963693315.1. Classification (NCBI taxonomy): domain Eukaryota; kingdom Metazoa; phylum Arthropoda; class Insecta; order Diptera; family Cylindrotomidae; genus Diogma; species Diogma glabrata. The sequence goes on along the minus strand of OY856187.1, from coordinate 46,880,101 downwards.
AACAGAGATACAAAAAATACTTATACTTTAACAAAGAGTTATCTTTGATATACACCGCAGCCCAAAACTAAAATCCATGTCCTCATATAAGTTTTTGCGAAAACTATATCAAAATCGTTAACCCAGACCGAAGTCTTGATATCTCAGAGCTTGAGATTTCAGCCCCTCCATATTTGTTTGTTGACAAATCAATTTAACTTTATTGGCTCAACCAAAAAACATAACTCAATTCTCAATATTGAATAAAATAATTAAAATTAAATTAATCACATTATAACACAAACAATTTTTTTTTTATTTTTTAATTAAAATTAAACTAAGGCACATCACAAATAAAATGTGTTATTTATTTGTGTTAATTTTACGCAGATTAAATCTGCTGACGAAAAATGGTCCAGTATATATAGTAAGATTTTTTTCAGTGTTTTGTTTCTTTTTCTATTATCCTTTTCATTGTACATAAATTAATAATTTCTCCTTCCAAATATCATCCAAACAAAAATCTATTCAAACGAGAAAATATTCCCCTCCAACCATTCTTATTATTTACAAATGAACAAAACTGCATTCTATCTACATATAACATTATAAGCTTTAAGTAGCAAAAATTTCTATGTAGACACAAAAAAGTATTATTAATTGGTATTGAGTGCAATTAACTAAAAAAAATGTTAAAATATTATTGATATATATCAAACACTTTTATGTCTATTTCATTTTAATGGTCGGAATTGAAATAAATTGGCAAATTATTAGCGAATTTCTTTGTATATGAATATTCTTACTTTTAGAGAAATATTCGTAATATTCAGTCGTTATGCACTTTTAAGTGGAAGAATGCACTTGCTTTATTCGTGTTTACAGTTTTACTCTCCCAAGTAATTTACAACTTACGTTAGTTCTAATATGTTGTTTTGTTAATTAAACGAAAAATTGGTACCAAACATTTCGAGCGGAAGCTAACACCACTCTAAATTATTTTATTTGATGACAACAACCGTTTCCTTTTGAATGAATAAAGTTATGTCCTTGGATATTATGTAAAGTTAGTTAAACCTTAAACAAATGTATTCTTGTATACATATGTTAAATCGATACCATAGAGATGCTAATAAAAACAATAACATGGGTCATCACAGCTTAACACAAAAATAAATTTTCAAGTTAATTTTCGATTTTCTAAGAAAACTTTTCAACATCCTAATCATAATACACAAGTACATACATATATGACGTTTTAATTCTCTGCCTGTCACTCAAAATAACAAAAAAACTTAAAGATTTTGATCCTATTTTCTTTCCTTTTATATATAAAATTTTCTAAATTGTAAAACCATTTTTGTCGGAAAAATACCAGTGATGAAATTCCGATGACAACCACAATCTTTTAATGTCTAACACACTCGTTTTTTCAAATTTATATAGATCTGTCAAATCAAATTTAATAAATTTAAAATAAAAAAATGTTTTTATGACAATAAGATTTTGTTCTTTTACACAACAATAATCACGCAACACCAACGCAACAACATCAAAATGTCAAACTTTTTATTAAATGTAGTTCGATTCGCCAGTCAAATTTTTTGATAAAGTCGTGATTCTTACAAGGGTATTACATTTTATATAGATTAGAAAGCAGAAAAACTTTGGAAAATATAAAATGAGTTTCAATAAAATATAATGATGTGCTATAAAAATAATTGATTAGGATGGAAAAAGAGGAAGAAAAAAAGATAATAAAAGACGATAAAGGATAGAATTAGGAAAAAAGGACGAAAACTTTTCTTAGAATTCTTACGATTTTGATGAAGTTGCTGAAGATTTTCTTTTGTTTTTCTTTATACAGTTAGTGATCAAATGGATCAAATTTAAAATAAGATTAAGAAAATAAATCTTCATTGTTCCTTGGGTAAAAGGATTAGTAAATATAAATTTTTTTTAATGTTGAATTGGAGTTGATACGAGGCATTCAAAACATCTTGAAAAAAATCATCTTGATAATCACAAAGAGATAGGCTGATTGTAATATTATTCCTTTTAAAATTAAAATTCATGCAACGGTCACGAGCGGATTTATCTCTCAAGTTTTAACTATCTTTTTTTTTAAATCGGGCAGTCGCGGAGATTTTCAAAATTTTTTGTTACAAATTTTGGATCAATCAATCGGGCTTGGCCATCTCCCGAAAACTTTATGAGATTGGGGTGGTAGGACCCACCCCCACCCCTTTACACCCTCTTTAAGTTTTTGCATATAAAAATCTATGTAAAATAAATGGGAAGAAATAAAAATCATTTAATGGCACCATTATCTTTTATTCAGACCGGCGCAACTTTTGAGTCCAAAAGTTCGTTTGCACCCCCACCCTTAACCAACCCCATGGGTGGGGTTGACACATTAAATGAGTAAAATATGTTATGTGGGATATCGTTAGAATCAGAATTTCATAACGAATACAATCTCTCATATTACCCCCTGATCGGTGACAAAGCCATTTTTTGCTCCCAAGGGGGTACCTTTATCGTAGAAAAAAATATTTTTTTTGCATGTCATGCTTGGTATCGATTTCAATATAATCGGGGATGCTGAGTTCAATGATGATGATAAAAACGGGGGCCGGACTCGGGGTAGTCCAAAAAGGGGTGGAGGTTGGGGGGTCGGTACTAAAAAATATCGAAATTATCGTCATAATAAAAATTGGGGTCGTACTCAGGGTAGTCCAATAATAGGTGGGGGTTGGGGGGTCGGTTATACAAAGTATCGAAATTATTGTCATTATTATCGAGTTTTACATAATCGAAGATGGTGAGTTCAATGGTGATTGGTGATGGTAAAAATGTTGACTGGACTGAAGGTAGTTCAATAAGGGGGGGGCTGGGGTCTGGTCATGAATAGTATCAAAATTATCGTCATCATTATTGATTTCAACACACTTGAGGATGCTGAATCCAACAGTGATGTTTAAATTGGGATAAAAAATATAAGGGTGTCACTGAAGGGTGGAAGTTTGGGCTGAAAGCCGAAAATATATTATGGGTACCGATTTTGGATAAATTGAGGGTACTGAATGCAATGGTGATGCTGAAATTAGTATTTGGGATCCAGGCAAGAAACTAGAGGGTAAGAGTTTGGATCTAAAATTAGGGAAATGTTCAAATATACATAATAAATATTGGTTTTTCTATGAATCGAGGATACTGAATCCAATGGTGGTCTTGGAATATGCAATCAAGCAACCATAGGAGCAAAACCAGAAGCTGGAGGATGGGGTGGAGTACAAAAAAAATATTCAAGTATACATTATACACCAAGGCTAGAGTTGCATAGCAAAAGAGCCTCTTAAAAGTGGGTTATTCTTAAATGTTAGTTGAATTATATCGTTAAATTGATATATCGTCGAAACATAGCAGAAAAATATTTTAAAATTATTAAATAAGAAAAATAATAAACTAAAATAGCAAATTCTTTATATTTCTTATATTTTTATTATTGAAACTTACAAACAAATGCCACAAAAAAAAGACTGTATCAATTTGAGTGCTCATCATTTTCTTGTATAAATAATTGAACTTCGTCTTTAAACAATAGTACAAATTTTTTATTTTCAAACATAGTACACATTTTTTATTACGTGGTTCTGCATTTCAACATCGCCATTGGATTCAGCATTCTCGATTCATAGAAAAACCAATATTTATTATATATATTTGAACATTACCCCAATTTTAGACCTAAACCCTTATGCTCTAGTTTCTTCCCTAGAGCCCAAATACTAATTTCAGCATCACCATTGAATTCAGTGCCCTTGATTTATCTAAAATCAATACTCATATTATATATGCGAACATTTTCGGCTTTCAGCCCCCAACTCCCACCCTTCAGTGACACCCTTATATTTTTTATCCCAATTTAAACATCACTGTTGGGATTCAGCGTCCTCAAGTATGTTAAAATCAACACTACTGACGACAATTTTGATACTATTCATGACCAGACCCACAACCCTCATATCGAACCCCTCCTTATTGATCTACCCCTAATCTGGTCACTATTTTTATCATCACCATTGAACTCACCATCTTTGATTATGTTAAAATCGAAATAATGACGATAATTTTGATAATATTCATGACCAGACCTCAACCCTCACCCCTTATAGAACTACCTTGAGTCCGGTCAACATTTTTACCATCGCCATTGAATTCAGCATCCTCGATTATGTAAAAATTAATAATAGTGACAATAATTTCGATACTTTGTAACCGATCCCCAACCACCACCCCTTATTGAACTACCCTGAGTCCGGTCAACATTTTCTCCATCACCATTGAACTCAACATCCTCGATTATGTAAAAATCGATAATAATGACAATAATTTCGATAGTTTGTATAACCGACCCCCCAACCCCTACCTATGGACTACCCTGTGTCCGACTATTGGACCACCCTGATTCCGACCCCAATTTTTATTATGACAATAATTTCGATATTTTTTATAACCGACGCAAAATAGAAAAAAATATTTCAAAAACTTTCAAATGGTTGAGGACCAGCAAAGTCGCTTATAACTATCCTATTTTTCTAAAAAAAATTATATATACATTTTTTCTATCATTACTTTGGTCTGAAAGACCTAAGTATTACATTCATGAGCTAAAAGTGAAATTCTTAAGCCCCCTTTATTTTGGCATTTCTCGACGTCCGTCACAACCGATGAAATCTAGAAAACGGCTGGACGGATTTGAAAAATTTTGAATTCTTAAAATAGGTACAATCAATGGTAAGAGCCGAAAGGACGATGTGTTTGATAACTGTACCGGAAGTGTGTCAATATAATCGTCAAGTGTGTCAAAACAAGGAAATATGCATATTTTTTGCTTAGAAAACGTTCATTTTAAGTGATAATGAGTAGGAACAATGAATGTGGAGAAATCTGGGAGGTCGGGATTGGTATGTGAGACCAAAATCTAGATTATTGCATTATAAGTTTGTCAAAAAAATGTTGTCAAATGTGTCGAAAGAAAGATTTTTATTTATTTTTTTAACCCAATTTTTTGGAAAAAAATAAAATTAATTATTTGTTTGAAATGAAATTTTATTATTATTATTGAGAATTATGAAAAAAATGATTTCTGTTATTTTTTTAGCCAATTTTTTAGAAAAAAAATGTAGCTGTTTTAATGACGTAAATGTAATTAAACATGAAAATGGAAATTTTTGAATTTGTTATAGTTTTTTAAATATTTTTGGAATTTTGAAAAAAGTTTGTATTTTGTAATAATTTTTGCAATATTTTTAGAATTATGGAAAAAGTTTTAATTTGTGATTTTGTAAGAATTTGTGTAATAATTTTATGTCGTAAGTTTTTCGATAGCGAACAACTTCTTTTAGTTTATAAATCTTTTATACGTCCCTGCATGGAATACTGTTCTCACATATGGAGTGGAGCTTACTTGAGTAGTCTCAACTGCCTTGATTCTGTACAGCGTAGAGCTATTAAACTCATTGGTAACCCAAGTCTTACTAACGGTCTTGATTCCTTGCAGCACAGAAGAAATGTTGCTGATTTGACTATATTTTATAAATATATTATGGATGAACGAGCTTCTGAAGAGATCAAATCGATATTACCTAAATCAGCAAACCTTTCGCGTCACACCAGAGCAAACGTAGCAGCGCATCCCTTTACAGTTCAAATAATTAGGTGTAGAACTGTAGCCTTCCAATGTGACTTTTTCAACAGAGTCTCTCATCTTTGGAATGCCTTACCTTCCTGGGTTTTCCCTGATGAATTTAATCCTCAAGGCTTTAAAGTTAACGTTCATAAATTTCTCAGAGAATCTTAATTTGCATTCCATTCTTATCCCTTGTTGGCATGGTATCTTCGGATATTCAGAGACGTTAATTTATAATTTATTATAATTAACACTAAATATGCCTAACTTTGTATAAATAAAAATAAATAAAGAATTTTGAAAATTTTCAAATTTTTGATTTTATTATAATCTTTGGAATTTTGAAAAAAATTTCAATTTTTGATTTTGTAATAATTTTTGCAATATTTTTAGAATTTTGGAAAAGTTCGAATTTTTGGAATATTATTGGAATTTATTTTTAGAATGTTGAAAAAAGTTCCAATTTTTGATTTTGTAATAATTTTTGCAATATTTTTAGAATTTTGAAAAAAATAGAGTTTTTGAATTTTATATATATTTTTAGAATTTTGAAAAAAGTTTTCAATTTTTGATTTTGTAAGAATTTTTGGAATATTTTTGGAATTTTTAAAAATTTTAATTTTGGATTTTATTCTAATTTTTGGAATTTTGAAAAAAAAATTTTAATTTTTGATTTTGTAATAATTTTTGCAATATTTTTAGAATTTTGGAAAAGTTTGAATTTTTAAGAATTTTTGGAATATTATTGGAATTTAGAAAAAGTTTAAATATTTGATTTTATTCTAATTTTTGGAATATTTTTAGAATTTTGAAAAAAGTTTGATTTTATTTAATTTTTACAATATTTTTGGAATTTTGAAAGAAATATGAATTTGGGATTTTGTAGTATTATCTCGCAACGCTAAATGGAGAGGTTTTTGAGTAGTTTGCTGAGTGTATCATCTTTTCACTAAATTATGTTAATTTATGATCTGTTATAATTTTCCGGCAACGTATTGATGTTTCGTGTTAGTTTTGTAATAAATTTCTAAACAGAGATAAAACATACTTGTACTTTAACAAAGAGTTATGTTTGATATACATCGCTGCTTAAAACTAAAAACCGTGTCCTCATAAAAGTTTTTGGCTGAAAACTAAATCAAAATCCTTAACCCAGATCGAAGTCTTGATTTCAGCCCCTCCATATTTTTTGCTATTAAATGTTAATCCAATTTGCCACATTAAATCTAACAATCAAACTCTGCCCTTGATATAAATAGATAGTTTAACTTGCTTATACAATTTATTGGAGAAATGAGTTCGATTATAACTGCTCTACGTTAAAGCTTTGTCAGTCACAAATAATAAACCCAACCCAAGTCGAAACGTTTATACAGTAACCAAAGAAAATTTTAATAGAAACATCAATAGAAATGTGGAGATGATAGATACTAGACCCAAATGTTCTAAAAAATTAAGATGTAGAAAAATATAAGGCTACAATGAAAATCAATTTTGACATGAAAAATAGTATTTTAGGCATTTCCTTAGCTACAAATATTTATTCTGTTTGTTTTTATAGAATTTTTATTTTCCAATTTCATGGAAAAATTTATTATTATCATTTATTTGTTTTAATGGAAAAATGAAAATTTTGTTATTATTGGTTTTGGTATTTTACTGTGCAAATTTATGTGTGTATTAGTTTTTTGATTGGTTTAATATTTCGTATTGATTGTCTTCGTATTATAAACACGAATAAAAGTTTTAAGCCCATTTTGAACAACCCATTTTATCTATTAATCTCCAAATTGGGTAGGAGGATAGGTGGTTTCGCAGGTGAGTGGATGGTTGGAGGAGTCGATTTCACTTGAAAGTGGGAGAAATTAATTCGTTTCAAAATAAGACAAAATTGCGAAGGTCTCCAGAACACCTATTTATTCGAATCTTCAATAACTTCTAATCATGGTTTTCTATCCTATTGAAATTCGGTAATTTTTTTATTTTTAAATGTCAAAGATTGCTCAAAACTGAATGCCGGATGGCCTACTTTATATTTTTTTGATTCAGTTTTAATTTTTAATTTTTAAGACACATTTGTTCAATTTTTACAATTTTTATTTTCCTTTTTTTGTCATTGCGATTTGTTTTTTCAATCGTTCTCGCTTTGTTTATTTACGAGTTTTTTTTAATTTCTTTAAAAATAAAAACGGGTGAACCTTAATTTATATTGTTATTTTCTTTTGGGGGATTTAGATTTGAATTGTGCGCCGTTACACCATCTGAATTCATTACGAGTAAGAAAGCAACCTTTATAAAGGGCAGTTAAAATCTGAAAACAAACGACGCAACAGTGAGAAATTCGATCATTGAATTATTTTTAAACAACTTGATTGCCTGGGATCAGAAATCAAAACAGGAACCGACAACTTGATCGAAAATAAATCTCAATGCATGCAATGCAATCTACAAAAGATTATCACGTAAGCTTGAATTTTACAATCCATAATGTTCATCGGTAACGTTAGGCCCCCGATACAATACTAGAAACAGAGAACAATAGTAGTGTGTACCCCAGCGGTTGAAAAACGATATAGAGGAAGCTGAAGGAAGTAAAACACAAAGATCATGCTTTGATATCCTTTGCGTGATGCACTCCGATACTTGTACCATACAGATTTTCACATTCGTAAAGCACGTTACCAATCCTCAACTATGATTGCTAGAATGAATGTAGATGCAAGTTTAGCAGAGAATTTATCAGATTCCACACAAAAGCCCGCTGTTGAGGTGAAAATGTCCTACACACAAGCTTAAGATTTACTTGAACATGACTTCTAAGTATAGATGGTCGAACGATCCAATTTTTCGTTAGCAGTCTTATTGAGGATGTGAAGAAATTTCAAAAGTTGATAGGTTTTCCCATCTGAAATTGGATGCTGTCCAAATAACAAATAATACGTTGAGTATTGAGTGGAAGGAACCATGTACCGCGGCTGGCAAAGCATAAGCTAGCTCCCTCAGATGAGAAGCCCATATTGCGTGTTAACCCTTGACATATGCTCATATGGCAGCTAGGACCGATCTATTAACCTTCTCTGGTGCACTACTCTGTAGACTGTAGACTCCAGTTCTAATGGGCTAAACATTGAAATCCTATAATAAGTTCCGAAAAGTTTTGCTTAGCGACTGTTGACCAGTGTCACTGTGTAGGAACTCTGGTACTCCATATGTCAAAAATATCTTATTCTTAAGGCGTTCTCACCTCACCTTAGGTGAGGTTGTGTTCCAAAGAGGTTGGAGTAATACAAACTTAGAGAAATGATGAAAGACAATGAGTATCACCGTATTTCCGAGTTTGGATCGATGATACGGTCCCCAAAAATCTATATAGACTCTCTGCAATGAACGTTCTTTTACGAACTGAAATTGCATCAGTGGACGCAAGATCTAGTTTGAGGCTTTTGATTGTTTACAAGTATCATATGACACAACATTATTGTGGAGCGTCACCGCTATGCCAGGTCAAGAGTATAGTCGAAGAAACACCTCAAAATTCTTGTTTACACCTTCATAAGCAGCAATACTAACATCATGATGGTTCTTGATCATTTCCTAAGTTAAAGGTATTGGTATCCAAAGTTTACACACATTGCATCAAGCTTTGGTTCTACATGGATATATAGCTTGCCATCCAAACGAAAATCTTTGGGTGACATTTTGAAATTGCGTATCATTTCTGTGTGGTTTTTGTGTTGATAAGCTTCATTATGGAGTTTCATTTCATCTTCGTGATGTATTAGTGCTTCGGAAAATTCCTCATATGTATCATCATAGAGACGAGAAAGAGCATCAGAGACCATGTTTTGGTCCTTTTTTTGGTGTATGATTGTAAATTCCACATGTTGAAGCTTTAGACTCCACCTTACCAGTAGAACAGTCAAGTTTTTCTGTGGTATAAACTACTTCAGACTTCAGTGAGCGACCACTATAGTAAGTCTGTGATCCTCAACACAGGCCCTATTCTTCACACTAAGGTCTTGAATTTCTTCACAATTGCTGTAAGACACTCAAGCTCTGAAACCAAATAGTTTCTTTAAACTTTGTTAAGCTTTTACAACATAAAGACTACCGAACACTCTTGTCCCTCGTTATCAACTGTTAGATTAGCTTCCCACCGGATGAAGAACTCTTTCTTATAATCTGCGGATTAGTTAGACCCGCAGCCGAAGTCAACAGAGTCTTCAGATTTTCAAAAGCTAACTGGGCCTCCAGAATTCTTCTAAACCAACACCACTGGCGAGCACCAGGAACTTTTAGACTCCTCGATCACGCCCATTTGAAGCATCCGATCAAATTCGGCATAGATCTTTAGTTGAACAGCCGAACCACAGATTTGAAAAGTGCACTGTTCCACTATTTTTCCGAATATTCCTGTCTATCTATTTCCGGTTTATCTCTTCCGATTTTTTTTAAAGAATATTAACAGACAAAACAGAAAGAATATTAACAGACAAAACAAGAATCGACTCGAATGCTTTTACCCACCTAGCCAGTCACCATACCACAACTCTCCTCATCATATTATATCGACTTAAATTCACCTTGAAATAAAACCATTGCATTCAGTTGTTTGGAATTTCTTCAGAAATAATTAGTTTTTCTAATCTATCTGACAGTATTTCTGTCGTTCCCATTATATTCATATCAAATTAAACTATGGCTTCAATCAAAACCTCCGTAATCATAGCCCTACTAATTCACGCCATTTGCAATAAACAATGAACATATATGTGCCATATGCACAAATTGGATTAGTGTTTTTGATTAAATTTTATGGGATTTTTTTATATGAAGTTTTATTTTTCCAGATGGCGCTATGGGCGTTATGGTGATTTTTTAAATTTTTTTATATTGAGTTTTAATTTCAAAATGGCACTACACGTTCACGAGTTTTTTTTGTGCTAAGAAATGAGTTAGGCCTCTATATCGGAGGCTTTGCTTCAATCATATTCAAATAAAGAACTTACAAATTAGTAGGTAAGAGTGTTGTTATGTGGGTAGCGAAAATCCGAAATTCTACGTCCACGCTACCTGGGTAACGCTAACAGAATTAGGTTGGTGTAGTTCAGAGGGGCAGAGTAAATACTGCTTATACTCAATGATTCTGCACCATGGCGAGTCATTGGCGCCATAAAACCAATGCAACTCAAGCGTCTGTTCTCTATGTTAGGGGCGGCTTGGAGCGGGCGTCTGTCTTGGATCAAGCGGCTTGCTATATAAATGTGTAGAAAGCGTCTGTTCTCCATGTTAGGGGCGGCTTGCAGCGGGCGTCTGACTTGGATCAAGCGGCTCGCTATATAAACGTGTAAAAAGGTTGTTTCTGGTGACCTTAAGATGCAGAACGAACCCATTCACGAAAATTTGGGTTGGGCGAAGGGCTAACACCCCATTTCCGTAAAAAAATTATTGTCATGAATTCTGTACACAGGCCTCGGAATATCTCGGAATCATTATTGGAACGACCTCGGAAACTGTACCCGGACTACGATTTAAAAATGGGAACCTGGAACGTGCTAAGCCTTAGAAGACCAGGCGATCGCCTAAAACTCACACAACAAGTCGAGAGCTACACACTAGATATAGTGGCATTACAAGAACTAAGATGGCCAGGTAGTGGAATCCATGAAACAGCGAAAGGATACACCCTTTATTATTGCGGTCATCAAAACGGAGGAGAATTTGGAGTTGGCTTTCTTATACACCGTCGCGTGAATCAGCATGTTATCGACTTCTGCCCAATTAATATGCGGTTATGCACACTGAGAATCCGCACGCAAAAATTCAATGTAACGATCGTTAATGTTCATGCACCTACTGAAGATAAAGCAGATGATATTAAAGACCTGTTCTTCCTAGAACTCGAAGAAGTCATCAATAAAATCCCGCGGCACGATATAAAAATCGTGGTAGGTGACTTTAATGCTCAAATCGGTAGGATTGCAGAACTTAAAACACATATCGGCCCTAACAGCTTGCATCATACCAGCAACAATAACGGTTTTCGCGCAGCCGAGCTGGCTATGATGTATGATCTAGTAATTTCCAGCACTTTCTTCCCTCACAAGAGAATTCACAAGGCAACGTGGAAATCAAATGACGGAAGAACGGAAAATCAAATCGATCACGTCATGATTTCTAAGAGACACTCCACAAGTGTAACTGACGTTCGATCATACAGAGGTGCTGATATGGACACTGATCATATGCTTGTCATCTTTAAGTACAAGTGCAAATTATCATCTACATTTAATAGACAAGCAAAAAAGACCGTGCGCTGGAACGTCAATGCATTTAAACATCCGGAAACGCTGAACAGATATCAGGAAATAATAACACAAAACATAGAAGAGCATGACATCTCTTCTGAGATGCCATTTAACATAGAAGAAGAATGGCAAACGCTTCAATCAACCATTATAGCCGCAGCACAAACTACAATCGGAAAGCGGCCACCGAAATCACACAACGAATGGTTCGACGAGGAATGCCGCCAATCCGTTGAACATAAACAAAAACTGCGAGAAAAATGGTTAACAAGGAACACCCGAAGCTCCCAAGCTGATTATCTATGCGCCAGGAAAGCCTCAGCAAAACTTCTACGTAAAAAGAAACGCGAACACATGAAGAGCTGCATTGAAGACATCAACCAACATGCGGCCAACGGAAATTCAAAAGAGTGCTTTGCCAATGCACGGAATCTGACAAAAGATTTCCACCCAAGATCTACAGCTATTAAAAATGAAAATAATGAACTTACAACAAGTGAACGTGATGTGCTGGCAGTGTGGCGATCCACTTTCAAGACCTATTGAATAGGACGAATGAAGTTCATCCTATTCGAGCAGTTGCTCCATCAACTGAGGAGATTTTTGTCCCTTACCCAGCAATAGAGGAAGTGAAAGCTGCACTTAAAAAACTAAAAAATGGCAAATCACCAGGTTTCGATGGTATTCCCGCAGAACTTTTGAAAAATGGAGGAGCAGCTCTGGTCTCACGTATATACGATCTGATTCTTGCAATCTGGGACCAAGAAGAACTACCTGCCGAATGGAAAACAGCTCTCATTGTTCCGCTACATAAAAAAGGTGACCGTCTAAAGTGTGCAAATTATCGTGGCATCGCACTGTTGAACACTGCATATAAAATACTAGCTAATGTCGTACTTGCTCGACTCATCCCGTTCGCCGAATCTATCATCGGTGACTATCAGTGTGGTTTTCGTCCCAACCGCTCAACCACAGATCAATGTTTTACATTAAGGATGATTCTGGAAAAATGTTGGGAGTACAACATAAGCATTCACCAGCTCTACGTTGATTTCAGGCAAGCATATGATAGTATCATCCGCGACAACCTCTGGTTCGCACTCATATGCCTTGGTATCCCAGAGAAACTTGTTTCTCTGTGCAAACTTACAACATCGGGATCAAATTGTAGAATAGTAATCGAAGGGTCAGTTTCTGATCCTTTCGATATAACATCAGGTGTTCGACAAGGTGACGCACTCGCGCCTGTACTGTTTAATTTGGCGCTGGAGTACGCGATAAGAAAAAGCCGAATTAAGACGCAAAACTGCATATATAATAAATCTAGTCAAGTTCTTGGCTACGCAGATGATATTGTGCTTCTCGGACGTAGAACGAGCGATATTAAAGATAGTCTCTCTCAGCTTGAAAGAAATGCTAAACGACTTGGATTATGCATCAACACCGGCAAAACTAAAGTGTTAACAACATCTAAGAACATACCTCCCGGAAATCTGGATACTGGCGACTACGAAGTGGAACGCGTGGAAAACTTCAAATACCTCGGGTCTGTAATAACATCGTCAAATGACATGCAGGCAGATATCAAAGCCCGTGTCTCTGCCGCATACAGAGTTTTCTACGCATACTCAAAACTTCTGCGATCAAAACATCTTTCGCGGTCGTGTAAACTCACACTTTACAAAGCATTAATTCGACCTGTGCTTACATTTGGAAGTGAAAGCTGGACACTGACTTCCTCCGATTGTAGAATCTTATCAACATTCGAGAGGAAGGTCATACGAACAATTTATGGTCCATGTAAAGATGCTGAAAATCAGTATAGAATCCGAATGAATCACGAAATTAGACAGCTTCTTGGAGGCTGCGATGTAATCGGATTCATTAAATCTAACCGGATCAGATGGTTTGGTCATGTAGAAAGGGCTCCATTAGATAGAATGATAAAAAAAGCGTCCCAACAACAACCAGCTGGTGTTCGTCGAAGAGGAAGACCTAGACAACGCTGGCGTGATGACATCATCCAAGACCTTCGTGATATAGGATGTCGAAACTGGGGTCAACTGGTCATGGAACGAGATGATTGGAAGCTTATTGCACAGACGGCAAAATCCCTTCATGGGATGTAAACGCCAGAGAGAGAGAGAGAGTGTTGTTATCTTTCCTCTTGCCTTTGGTTCTAGTGAACTAGCTAACTCCTCTCTCCTGTGCTTTAATAAATGACACCACTTATATTTTATTCATATTACACATCGTTGTTGATAATCTCCAATGCGCTAACATAATATCCTAATTAATTGCATAGAAATGATTAACTTCTCTGTTGCTGTTATTATTTTGAAATAGTTAATAATTTTGATTCTCGACCATTAAGATCACCGAAATTTAAATTTTGTTCACATAAATTTGTTTTTCCGTAGTTCAATAGTTTTGAGAGCCGAATATTAAATTTTTGAAGTGTAAACTTCTTCAGGCGCGTTGTGCGATTTTGTATGGGGAAAAATTTATATATTCGAGTTATCATCGCGCTAAATAAATATATTAAATATAAAATACCTCTATCCGGTCGTAACGTTTCAAATTGCAATATAGATATCGCGGTCGACTCTATAGGTCGAGAGTTCAATTCCTGGAGTGGTACATATCTTAATTGTTTTTTTTTATTATTATTAAAAACCATTAAAATTATTGTTTTTTTATTCATGAATTCATAAAAATCATAATAATTTCTTTTTGCAAATTTTAAATTGATCGATAATGCAGTTGTTTAAAGCTATTGCTTTTTTCGTTTCGTTCAGATTACTATCATTTCGATATTGACAAAAAAATTAATTATTTCTTTTCAGGCAGTGCTAAAAATAATAAAATATTGGTTTTCCCATCATTATTTTCTATAATTCATTCCCGTGAAACAAAATAAGGAAAATAAAAACTACTATTTGAGTATGTATTTCTCTTTCAATATGAGTGTACATCTTCATCATAAAAGATTGATTTAAAAACAGTTTAAGGCTGCGGAAAATTTACGGTATTTAAATTTATCGATAGTGCAGTTTTTTAAGGTTATTGCTATTGTCTGGTTATTGCACAGTGTGACGTCAATACGAGTTTACGAATCTATATATTCGAGTCATCGTAACGCTAAATGAATATTAAATATAAAATATATATTAAAAGAGAGTGAGATAAAGTGTAATCATTTGTTATTTCTTTTTCTTATTTTCTTGATTTATAATTTGTTTTTTTTTTATTGAATTTGATTTTTTTCGGTTTAAGTGTGATGTGTAAGTGTGGTATAGTAAGTAAAGGTTTTGTTTTATATTTTTAAGTAAAATAAAAAAAATTGTGTTTTTCTTTATACTTTTTAATAAAGAAAACCCAATTTATTGTACGAATAACCTAAGTATTGTTGAAATTAATGATAATATATTTTATTCTCTTCCATTTAATTATATCAGCTTTATTTGTATGTTTTTTCGATAATAATAGTATGTATTATTGTATTGTTTTCTAACCTATAGCCTAATGAACTTAACCTATTGCCTAATGAATATTTTATTCAATTGGTATGATTCCAATTGGTCAAATTGTTTTGATTTCATTAAAATTATTTTCAAATTATAATCACAATTGCTTTGATAAGTTTTGTTCAAAAATCAAATTTTGAGTAATTCTCTTATTTCGTTTAGTTGAACTTGGTTGATTGTATGAGAAGGGCGTTTTTTATGATCAGGGTTTTTTTATTAAGAAATTTGATTTATCAATTAAAACAATAAAGATTTATTGTTTTAATTGAAGAAAATGTTTTTATTTTTTATAATACACAATTCTTTTTTATAATAAAATCTTTGTCAGAGAATAAAGTATTGTAATCGATTCGTGAATAATGAATTTTATTCTCTCGCAAATTAAAATTCTCGCTCGTGCCTCGCACAAATTTTAAACTTTTGCTTGAGAATAAACTACTTCATTATTCACTCATTGATTAAACTACTATTAAATAATTTTATGAAGTATGGTAAAGTAAGTAAAGATTTTATTGTATTTAGACGATAAAAACACAGCTATTTCACAGTTTTAAGTTTTCACTTCTTTCGGCAGTCCCAAATACTGCCTTCCTTTTTTTTTCTCTTTTTATCACCACTCGTCCGCTCAACCACGGCTGCTACTTAACCACTACTCCATTTCGTTTTACTATCCCAATCATTCCCGAGCCTTTTACGATTAGGAAAAGGTGTTTGCAAAAAACTCTAAACACCCCAAAAAATGTTTCAGTTAACTCTCGGGTATTAATATTTGAGTACACCAGTGTTAGTTAATTTAGGCTCAGAAGAAAAGTAATCTATGGAAATGTTTCTGTTTCGGATGGTGAGAAAATTTTGTATCTGTTTCACGGTTACTGGGTGAAATTTGTATGCAATGAGCCGGTTGATTAAGCTAGAATTCCAGATTCGTTCAAATGTTTTTGAGATGTCTCACGCCTAACCTTTTTACAAATTTACTGTTCCAGCAAAAGACATAAATGATTGATTTTTTATTTAACGTTTTCTTCAATCACCACAAAAAAGTGATACTTTTTCGAACATTTGTCTAAATGAAACTTCCAGGTGAAGAAGATGAATATATAGGAAACCAGTTTCTACATACTCAATTCGTTACAAATAACCCTATTTATTCTAACTTCATCTATTATTTGAAAAACTCGAACTTACATTCAATTTATCATTTCGTTTTTTGTCTACAAACTTCGTGTATACTGAATACTTCTCATTATAAAAAAAAGCTTTTCAGTTATAACTTTTTACTTTCATGTTCGAAAAAAAACGAGTTTGTGATGGTGTCTTAAAATATTTAACAAAAAAATTTACAACCCACACAGACTAAAAAGAAAATTTTGTTAGAATTTTTAATAGCATGCATGAATTTTAAAGAAAAGTTCTTTTATGGAATTTATCGATTTTTAAAACTTTTATTTTCTTAACAGAAAAAACAGTTATGGAATTTTGTCGTTACTCAATACGTAGACTAATTTTAAAATATTAATATTAATATCGTAGACAATGTTTGGGATTAAGCTAAGCTCGTGGTGTGAATTTCCTATTCCTGTTAAATGAGTATCGTTATAACGTCGTTATACATACTATTGTCTTTTTTATTTTTTAATAACAAATCTGGGTTGTATAATCATATTGAAGGAAGAAAGCATCATCCATTGAAATCAACACAAGTATTTGATTATATTTTATTTACGTGAACGGAATCCTAAATAGAATAATAATAATAATAATATTAATAAAACTATAAACTATTCTTATTTTATTTGAAAAGATTTTGTGCTATTATAACATATACATTTCATACCATAAAAAGTTCCAATTATATTAAATTACAAAATGAATATGGAAAAATTTTGATTGTATTCTGATCGATTTTCAATGAATACGAAGAAGCGTCTGAAGATGATTGAATTTTATCAAAAAAAAAAAAATAAAAACAATATCACGTAATCATATAGAATTTTTTTATTGATAAGAAAGTGTTATTAAATTTTATTTTAAAAATATTGTTACTGAAAAGATTTCGATTTTCGAATATAATTTTTATGTGTTGGATTGGTCGTAGTTTATGGATAATGATACAATAACATAAGCTAGCACATATGCGTTTGTAGAATTTAAAACAATTTTACTAATAAAAAAAAATAATGACTTTGTGGATAACGAGCATATTGGATGTTTATAAATATAGAGTTGTGTAGATTTTTTATGGAGCATCTGGTAAATATTAAAAATGGTCACGTTTTGACTTCGTCAAGTTATTACAATTATACAACATGGAACTACTTTTATTCGATCAATTCGGTAAAAGTGATACCGCATTATATATTTAAAAAGGGGATTTCTTTGGTTTAATCTTAAGAATTACCCAATGGTGGGATCAGGTTTTTCGTTGGTTTGTAATTTTTTTGTTTTTGATCTACGGATGTGACAACTAGTCCAGGCATTTCTATTGACCTATGAGTGAAATATCACATACCAATGACAATAGAATTGAGATGTCACTAGCCCAAGTGATATTTTAGTGGTGCTTGTGTATGAACTCTATACAGTCAACGGTAGTGCCTCCAATCTTAGTTATGGAATATTTCCTGATGATTGCAGGATATTTCTGTCTCAAAAAGGAGCCTTCACATAACTCTACATCTGAGCTTTAATAACCGTGGAAGACAGTGACCGATTGATATTACACTGATCGTCCAAAGTAATATATTAACACAAATTGGAATTTAAATCGAATCATTTTGCACATCCAACTTATCTTATTAAATGTTAAAAATGTATTCACAATTTTTGAGTTGCAAAAAACACCGAAAACAAACAATATGGCTTGCCCTTACATGGCAGTCAAACAGATATTTGCTTGTTAAGGTAAAAAAAATATCCAAAACAAAAATAACGAATTCCAAACTCAAAACAATGAATTCTGAACAAGCGAATCCTGCTCTACTTCCAACTGATTAAATACCATTTTTTCAATTTATTGGTGTCCTTCCTGAGTCTCTCCATCTGTTTTTAAATAAGATGTAAGCTTCCATACCAGTAAGCATGCCATTGCTTTTTTTTGATAAACAAAATAGAATGCTTACCCACATATTTTAATTAAACTTTTTCCATCACAAAACCATTTACACTACATGAAGAATAACCACGTTATTTCCCAAACAGCTTCGATACAGTAAACTAACATAAACACATTAGAGTCTTACCAAAACTTTGGTGTTATTGTTTCATCATTATTTCTTCGTAGTTAATTCAATTTGTTTTACGATTTTGGTCAAAAATTCTGACCGTAATTCTATGTTACTAATTAACTTTCTAGTTTGCTATCTACACTTAAAGTTTATTTTTTATATAACAAACAAACACTGATCTAAGTTAACATAAGTTCATATTGGAAACATTTGCAAAAGCACAAAGTGGTTAATTTATAATAACTGCAACAAAAATAAGTTAAGTTCTATTTATTTTTATTCTTACTTGTAACTTAATTTTTGCCTTACATGTAAACGTAGTGATAATTAATATCTGTTTTGGAAAAAAATGTGAATCTACAGAAGGACAAATTTATGATACAACCTCATTAAAACAATTTTGTGTGCATTAATTTCACATCCCAATGAGCCTTATTTCTATTGATTTTAGAATTATTTAAAAATAAACATTAATTAATTTCTATAGGAAAGTTGATTTATATTTAAGAATAATTTCTAATATTTTCTGATAATCAATACAAAAAGCGTAATTAGAAAATATGTTTTTGATCGAAATGTTTCTGTATGACTGACTAACACTGAAAGGAGAACATTGATTAATGAATTAAAACAATATAACTTATAACTAATCGTCTTTCAAATTTCTACGATGTTTGTTTAATCTAAATTTTCAAAATCTTATCTTAACCACGTGAGGACTATGTGGATAATGGAAGCAAGTTTAAAGAATGTAAAAATTGCTACTAATAACTGAAACCGTAGCAATAAAAATATAAGAGTCTGAAGATTTGCATGTAACTGAAATAACATGCCTGTTATTTATGTGTATGGCTGTTACAATAATCTCAAATTTTGATTTTTTATCTTTAAAAATCAAATATGAACACACAACAACCGAATGAGATGCTATAGTGACCCCAAAACTATTGTGCAAACCAAATGGAATGCTAGATTTTCGTACGAACCTTTTGTGGTTCTTAGCAATATCCGAAAAGATTCCACCGATACATGTCACATTTTCTCGAAAACCGTTAGTCCAACAACAAAATACATTATAATGTTTTTTGTAGACTTTTTATTTTTTCAATAAAAGTCACCGTTAATGAGATATTTGCGACAACCCATTCTTTGCTAGCTTTGACTCCGAGTAACAATTTTTTTGGCATATGTATCGATGGGGGCTTTTGGGATATTGTTTATAACCACAACAAGAATATTCATGCAAAAATTTAGCCTCCCCTAATTTTGCTACTATATCCAATGTCTATATTCCCTGTATTATATTCGTCGAGGAAGTTGTTTAAATTTAACAATTTAAATTACGTTTATACAACAACAATAACTAACAACCTTAATTTAACATGTGATTTGACAGTTGTTCCAGGTAGTCTTTAGGACTGCTGACAGAAATGAAAACTTAAAACTGTAAAATAGCTGTGGTTTTATAGTCTAACTACAAAAAACTTTACTTATTTTACCACACTTCCACACTGTTATTAACCGACAATTTTTTTTATAATAAAAAAACAAACATAAAATTCAATAAAAAAGAAAAAACCAAACTATATGAATCAAAAGAACGAGAGTAAAATTATTTATAATATATTATCATTAATTTCAGGACTTAGGTTATTCGTACTATCCATTGCGTTTTTTTAATTAAAAAATATAAAACACACAAATCAAATATGACAAACACAATTGTTTTTATTTTACTTAAAAGCTCAACAAAATCTTTACTTACCATACCACACATAAGCCGAAAAAAAACAAATTTAATAAAAAAGAAAAAAAACAAAAATGAGAATAAAAAATGAGCAAATAACAAATGATTACAATTTATCTCACTCTCCTTTAATATTTATTTTATATTTAATATTTATTTAGTGTGACGATGACTTGAATATATAAATTTCTCCCCATACAAAATCACACAACGCGCATAAAGAAGTCTTCACTTCAAAAATGGTACAACAATCACCAACAGGAAATACAAAAAATGAAAAAATAAAACAACAACAAAAAGTATAAAAACTAGAATATCCACTGGGGCTGTATTCTAAACAAAGACTTATTTGAAACTTATTTATGTAGACTTACTTATTCACCGCTATTTTAAATAAGTATTTAAAAGGTATGTTTTAGCATACTTAATTTGACAGAAACATAAAAGCAAATTCGGAAATCAATTTAATCAAAACGATTTATTTAATTTGATCAATTAAAGAGTTATCACAACTATTTTTTCTCATTTTAAATTATTATATTAATTTTATTACGGATCGAAAAAGTAGAAGTTTCATTCCTTAAAATCATTCAGTGAACAAACAAAAAATAATTGACAGTGACAAATCAAATTAAATTTTTTCTATGAAAAAAAATATTGCGACGCTGATGCATAGGCTGACTTCACCACAGCTCTGGAAACATAGTGTTCTGGATATATAATGAGCCAATATCAATAAAATACTTTAATTAAAAGCTAACCAATATTATGGACTTCGTAGTTCTAATAATAAAAATATTAAAGCAGGCAGTAGTATCCCAACAAACATAAATTCTGTTGTACGAGAAAAAGTAAAAAAAATTTTATCAGAAGTGACAAAGCGGAAGTTAGGATGCAGAACTGTTGTAAACCGTACTAAATGTGTATGTACCAAATTTCATCCAACTCGATTATCAGGTACAGAAGCTATTGAGCTTCCAAAATAACAGGTGCTTGGAGGACCCCCTACCACTTTGTTCACTATCACCAAAAAATCTAATCAGTTCCTTGCCATACATATTTGCATCTTTTTGCAAAGTGTAATCAAAATTACTTAACGAACGAATGTTGTATGCTTCCAACAAACACTAATTGGAACCCTATTCCATAAGTTTCATCATAATCACTTCGTTATTGTAGGCTGTAGTGTGCATAAAGACACTGACAAAACTTTAAAAAAGTACAAAAAATTTTTTTTTACCGGAAGTAAAAAACCGGAAGTTGGGATGCAGAACTATTTTAAACCGTACTACATACTCATGTACCAAGTTTCATCCAATTCGTTTATCAGGTACAGAAGTTATAGAGCTTTCAAAAAAACAGGTGCTCCAGGGACCCCCCACCACTTTGTTCACTATCGCTCAAAAACTAATCAGTTCTTTGCCATACATGTTTGCATCTTTTTCCAAAGTGTCATCAAAATTCGTTCACGAACGAATGCTGTGTGCTCCCAACAAACATTGAAAAAAGTGTGACACATTAAACAGGTGTTCGGGAGGACCCCCACCACTTATTCCAATATTATCCAAAAACTAATCAGTTCTTTGTTACTTAAGTCTCCATCATTTTCCAAAGTGTCATTAAAATAAATTAATGAACGAAGTCTGTATGCTCCCAACAAACTTAAAAAACAAAGTGTGAAAAGTTAGCATTTGTATGGTAGACCCCCCACCACTTTGATCAATGTGTCCCAAAACATGATAATTATCTTTTCACACTAATTGGAACCCTATTCCATAAGTTTCATCATAATCACTTCATTATTGTAGGCTGTAGTGTGCATAAAGACACTGAAAAAACTTCAAAAAAGTAAAAAAAAAATTTTTTGACCGGAAGTGAAAAACCGGAAGTTGGGATGCAGAACTATTTTAAACCGTACTACATACTCATGTACCAAGTTTCATCCAATTCGCTTATCACGTACAGAAGTTATAGAGCTTTCAAAAAAACAGGTGCTTCAGGGACCCCCCACCACTTTGTTCACTATCGCTCAAAAACTAATCAGTTCTTTGCCATACATGTTTGCATCTTTTTCCAAAGTGTCATCAAAATTCGTTCACGGACGAATGCTGTGTGCTCCCAACAAACATTGAAAAAAGTGTGACACATTAAACAGGTGTTCGGGAGGACCCCCACCACTTATTCCAATATTATCCAAAAACTAATCAGTTCTTTGTTACTTAAGTTTCCATCTTTTTCCAAAGTGTCATTAAAATTGAATAATGAATGAAGTCTGTATGCTCCCAACCAACTTAAAAAACAAAGTGTGAAAAGTCAGCATTTGTATGGTAGACCCCCCACCACTTTGATCAATGTGTCCCAAAACATGATAATTATCTTTTCACACTAATTGAAACCCTATTCCATAAGTTTCATTATAATCACTTCATTATTGTAGGCTGTAGTGTGCATAAAGACACTGAAAAAACTTCAAAAAAGTACAAAAAAATTTTTTTTACCGGAAGTGAAAAACCGGAAGTTGGGATGCAGAACTATTTTAAACCGTACTACATACTCATGTACCAAGTTTCATCCAATTCGCTTATCACGTACAGAAGTTATAGAGCTTTCAAAAAAACAGGTGCTCCAGGGACCCCCCACCACTTTGTTCACTATCGCTCAAAAACTAATCAGTTCTTTGCCATACATGTTTGCATCTTTTTCCAAAGTGTCATCAAAATTCGTTCACGGACGAATGCTGTGTGCTCCCAACAAACATTGAAAAAAGTGTGACACATTAAACAGGTGTTCGGGAGGACCCCCACCACTTATTCCAATATTATCCAAAAACTAATCAGTTCTTTGTTACTTAAGTTTCCATCTTTTTCCAAAGTGTCATTAAAATTGAATAATGAATGAAGTCTGTATGCTCCCAACAAACTTAAAAAACAAAGTGTGAAAAGTCAGCATTTGTATGACCCCCCACCACTTTGATCAATGTGTCCCAAAACATGATAATTATCTTTTCACACTAATTGAAACCCTATTCCATAAGTTTCATTATAATCACTTCATTATTGTAGGCTGTAGTGTGCATAAAGACACTGAAAAAACTTCAAAAAAGTACAAAAAAATTTTTTTTACCGGAAGTAAAAAACCGGAAGTTGGGATGCAGAACTATTTTAAACCGTACTACATACTCATGTACCAAGTTTCATCCAATTCGCTTATCGGGTACAGAAGTTATAGAGCTTTCAAAAAAACAGGTGCTCCAGGGACCCCCCACCACTTTGTTCACTATCGCTCAAAAACTAATCAGTTCTTTGTCATACATGTTTGCATCTTTTTCCAAAGTGTCATCAAAATTCATTCACGAATGAATGTTTTATGCTCCCAACAAACATAAAAACTTTGTGGAAAAAACCACCTGTTGTATGGTGGACCCCCCAACCCTTTATCCAATGTGCTCCAAAAGCTAATAAAATCTTTCTCATGTTATTTAAAAGCTTTTCGCAACGTTTCATGAAAATCGATTGGTAATTGTAGGCTACAATAGGGATAAACACCTGAAAAAAAAACTTTTTAACCGGAAGTGACAAACCGGAAGTTGGTATGCAGAAGTATTGGAAACAGTATTAAAACCTTATATACTAAGTTTCAATAAGATCATAGCTCGGGATCAGAAGTTATTCAAGATTTAAACTTAGAGGTGTTCGGGAGACCCCCCGCCATTTTGTCCAAATTTAAAATGAATCCAGATCTTCTATTTTCAAGTGAACCTGTATCATTTGCCAAAGTTTCATCAAGATCCTATGCAGATCCTATGGCAGGGGGTCTCCCGAACACCTCTAAGTTTTAATCTTGAATAACTTCTGATCCCGGACTATGATCTTATTGAAACTTAGTATATAAGGTTTTAATAATGTTTCCAATATTTCTGCATATCAAGTTCTGGTTTATCACTTTGGTTAAACAGTTTTTTTTTTCAGGTGTTTATCCCTACTGTGGCCTACAATTACCGATCGATTTTTATGAAACGTTATTAAAAGCTTTTAAATAACATGAGAAAGATTTTATCAGCTTTTGGAGCACATTGGATAAAGGGTTGGGGGGTCCACCATACAACAGGTGGTTTTTTCCACAATGTTTTTATGTTTTTTGGGAGCATAAAACATTCGTTCGTGAATGAATTTTGATGACACTTTGGAAAAAGATGCAAACATGTATGACAAGGAACTGATTAGTTTTTGAGCGATAGTGAACAAAGTGGTGGTGTGTGTCCCATACACCTGTTTTTTTGAAAGCTCAATAACATCTGTACCTGATAAGCGAATTGGATGAAACTTGGTACATGAGTATGTAGTACGGTTCACAATAGTTCTGCATCCCCACTTCCGGTTTTTCACTTCCGGTAAAAAAAAATTTTTTGTACTCTTTTGAAGTTTTTTCAGTATCTTTATGCACACTACAGCCTACAACAATAAAGTGATTATGATGAAACTTATGGAAAAGGGTCGAATTAGTGTGAAAAGATAATTATCATGTTTCGAGACACATTGATAAAAGTGGTGGGGGGTAAAAATACTGACTTTTCACACTTTGCTTTTTAAGTTTGTTGGGATGCTCCCCACAGACTTCATTCATTAATTTATTTTAATGACACTTTGAAAAAAGATGGAGACTTAAGTAACAAAGAACTGATTAGTTTGTGGAAAATATTGGAATAAGTGTTGGGGGTCCTCCCGAACACCTATTTAATGTGTCACACTTTTTTCAATGTTTGTTGGGAGCACACAGCATTCGTTCGTGAATGATTTTTGATGACACTTTCGAAAAAGATGCAAACATGTATGGCAAGAAACTGATTAGCTTTTGAGCGATAGTAAACAAAGTGGTGGGGGGTGTCCCATACACCTGTTTTTTTTAAAGCTCAATAACTTCTGTCCCTGATAATCGAATTGGATGAAATTTAGTACATACACATTTAGTACGGTTTATAACAGTTCTGCATCCTAACAAACCGGAAGTTTGCCACTTCCGATAAAATTTTTTTTTACTTTTTCTCGTACAACAGAATTTATGTTTGTTGGGATACTACTGCTTGCTTTAATATTTGTATTATTAGAACTACGAAGTCCATAATATTGGTTAACTTTTAATTAAAGTAATTTATGGTTATTAGCTCATTATATATCCAGAACACTATGTTTCCAGAGCTGTGGTGACATTAAACTAATTTAACTCATTAAAATTTTTTTTTGAAATATTTCCATCTTTTTCGATTTTTAAAACCAAACATGGAACATCTAATATAAACATCTAATAAAGAGAAACTGCAATTTCAAGCCAGTAAAGGCTGGTTTGAAAAATTTAAACGTCGCCAAAATCTTCACAATATTTAATTTACAGACAAAGCAGCGCTGGCCAATTGGCCATCTTCATATCCAAAAACCCTGAGAAGTATTATTGACGAAGAGGGGTATTTGTCAGTTTAAGTTTTCAACGCAGACGAAACTGGCATATTTTGGAACAGAATACCTAGTAGGACTTTTATTTCCAAGGTCGAAAAAAAGTCTCCAGACTATGAGGTATCAAAAGAGAGACTGACAGTTTTATTATGTGGAAATTAAGCTGGTGATTGTAAAACCAAACCGTTACAAATTTTTATACTGTCGAAAACCACCGTGCCTCTAAATTGTTTTTGCATTGAAACTGAAAAATATTGAAAATCTAAAAACAATATTGAAAATAAAACAACAAAAACAAATCTTAAGGTAATATTTCTACCTGCAAATACAACATCGTTAATAACCTTTTTTTATTAAATGGCAAAAAGTACAAAAAATCTCAATCTAATAATATATTCCAACGCATTTTTCTCAAAAACCAAAAATAACGTTTGTCTGTAATCTTAGTATGTTTTGAGAAATAATAAATAAATTTCTTGACTAATTTCGAGCCACCCTGTGTCAAAACTAGTGAAACAATTACAGATGTTTGAAAAAAATCGGAAATGGTTCAAAGTTTTTATTTTATCGGCGTCTTGATTAGATTTTTCATGTATAAGCTAATTTTTATAACACCGAACTTTGTCTAAAAGCGACAGTTTACTTTAGCTCTGTGATATTTCACGATTCCCTCTATTGATCACAAACAGTTTCAGTTAATCGAATTTAGTCTCTCTCAAAATAGCTTTCTAAATCTACCAAAAAACTTGCAATTTAAAACATTTTCTGAGAAGTCTTTCTTCTGAACACAAATTCAATTATTGTCAAGATAGATACAAAAAAAACAAAACTTGTATTAAACAAAAAAGACAGCATGGAAGACGTCATTTAACACATTAACAAACCACATCTGCACTTCATATTTATGCTAATAAATAGAATAAATATTTTGTTTTATTTTCGCTTAAAAATTATTCCCAAAAAAATTTAATTACATTTCCATAAAATCGTTTTAATCTTATCACTAAATCAAATTTACAAGAGCATCGAAAAGTCAAAATAAATTATCAAAACTTAAACAAATGTTATCTGGGGAGGATATTAATCATAATATCAACACTTGAAAATAAGAAAAATATTTCAGTTTCAATTAAAAGTTTAATAAGTTTTAAAATTTAATTTATTTAGGATATTAGATATAATTTATTAAAAAAATATTTATGATTACGTCATTATTTCTGGAAAAGAAATTCAAAGTAAAAATAATTGAACTTTTCAAACCTTGTAGATGAATATTAATCATAAAATTATTGACTTAAAATTGACGTATTGGATACGTCAGTGGGCAAGTTTCTAATATAGAATATTATAAGGGGTAATCGAGATGGGTGATGAAATTCCAAAATATACATGCAAGTATCTAGATAACGATAACAGAGCCAGGATTGTGTAGTAGCAGGTGTAGGATGACTAAAGTGTTAGAACAACAACCAGCTGGTGATACGGAGAAGAATGCCCACACAACGCATTGCGTGATAAAGCCATTCCAGAGTGTTGTGCTTTTATATATCAAAATTCGAGTCCATTACCAATGGAATGTGATATAAGACAGTTGATTCACATTTCACATAGACGGAAAAATCAAGATCGCTTAAAGTATGTGAACTATTGTACCATTGTTTTTCTGAAAACTGCATATGAAACTACATATAACATTGACTAATGTTGTATTCGCTTGACTCATCTTTTCGTTCATCAAATAAAATTAACTTTTCAATGTGATTTTGTGACCGTGTTGTTCAACCGCAGATGAATGTTTTACCTTGAAGATGTTTCAGAGAAAATGTTGGGAGTACAACTGCAATATTTACCAGCGTGATGCTAGTTTGATCATATGACGACACTGAATTGCTTTACATATGCACTCATTGCAGCTAGATGATTCTAATTATTTTATATTTTATTTAATTCATTTAAATTTCCTTGAAACATTTTTCAAACAACAAAAGATATACAAAAGCGGTTTATTGTTGAATGATTTTTTGAACTTCATATTTTACATTCACTATTGATAAGAAAAAATCTTTAGGTTTAATCAAGCTCAAGCATATGATTACACGAGCCATAATAACAAATTTTTCGTTTGAGATCACTTAACACAAATCAGGATGCCGATTATGGAATGCGATTCGCTTTGAAAGCGATTTTGCTTAATATTTTGTGTATGTGTATTAGTAACGATTTTGATCTAAAATCCATTACTTTTTGTAAAACTACTACGTTTTTATAAATTATTTTTAAACAAAAATTCGTTTGACGTTTCAACAGAACAAAATAGTACATTATTTAAATAGGAGCTAAAGTGATACTTTTTGTGTTGAGTCTATAGTTTGACGGCCGACCGCAGGGAGGCCGACAATTATAGACGAAACACAAAAAGTCACTTTAGCTCCGAATTAAATACACTATTTTTTCGGCAAAGTTTAAATTCTTTATAAATATGAAATTAATGCATCAAACTTTTTAGAAATATGAATTTGTATCGTCATAATTACTTCCAAAAAAGAGAAAAAACATTTAAATTTGTTTGAATAAAATTTTTTTATCAAAGCAGCCTTTTCAAAATTTCATAATATGAGAATCAACTTATTTTTTGCTGTCATGGTTCTACAATATGTTTGAAAAAATAACAAACTAACAAATAACAAATGCTACTTTACAGCCTCCGTAATATAAAATAAAAATGGCGTTACTTTTGCTATCGCTAGACGTTACTTTTGCTGTCAGGCTAAAAAATAAGACTTTAGCTAACTCCCTAGCGGCAGTAAAGTTAAACTTTACAGCCGTTTGCCGAAAAACTTGTTTGTTGTTACTTGTTTAACTTTTATAAAAATCGTCGTGTAATCTGTATATTGGGAATGAAAAGGCAGTTTGGTGATAAATTAGAGATATTAAGAGGAGGTTGACGTACATTGAACTTAGGACTGTTAGTTTGAAGTGCAAATAATGTGTGCGATTTATGAAATATTGGTGATTTGTTGATTGTGTTTGTTGTAGTTTCTGGAGAGTTCATCATTCTTTTCGAGTCAACGAAGTTTTGATACATCTTTTTATTTGAGAACTGGGAGAATTTGCCTATACAGGGTGAGTTTTTTAAAAAATGCCAGGCTTTTATCTCGAGAACCATGCTAGATGGGACAAAATAACCCTAGGTGATATTTGTTAGGCGTCGAGGGGGACGTCCAATGGTAATATTGAATGACCTTGACACTTATAAGTATTGGAGATATATGCCAAAATAGGTTTTTTTTAAATTAGAACCTATACATTTAATATTTTTTTTAATTAAGTAAATCAAACTACACACTTTTTGCCTACAAATTTTTTTTGTAAAGTGTACGATTTTGTAGATATGATGAAAATTGATTTGTACTAAAGCAAATGTGTCTTCAATAAGTTCTTCAGAAAAAAAATAAAATTTCAATAAATCAAAAAAAAACAACGAAAATCAATTTCACGCAGTAGACCACGATGCAATAATATTTAAATTAATGAATGGTTTTCTTTGTTTTTTTTTAATTTATCGAAATTTTATTTTTTTTCTGAAGAACTTAGCGAAGACACGTTTGCTTTAGTGCAAATCAATTTTCATCATATCTACAAAATCGTACACTTTACAAAAAAATTTTGAAGGCAAAAAGTGTGTAGTTTGATTTACTTAATTAAAAAAAAATATTAAATGTATAGGTTCTAATTTAAAAAAAACCTATTTTGGCATATATCTCCAATACTTATGAGTTTCAAGGTCATTCAATATTACCATTGGACGTCCCCCTCGACGCTTAACAAATATTACCTTGGGTTATTTTGTCCCATCTACCATGGTTATCGAGATAAAAGCCTGGCATTTTTTTAAAAGCTCACCCTGTATAGGAATTAGTGGATTATTTATTTTAAAGATTGCAATTTATTTTATAGATTGTATTTTGTGTCTTGCAGTTTTTGTTCTTTGGTGTTAAATCTTTAAGCTCAGTATATATGTTTTGGTATAGGTTGCCTGTAAGTATGTAATTTTGATTTTGTCTTGATTTTGTTTTGATTTAGGGAGGTATATACTAAGGGGCTATTAGACGTTAGTAGTTCGGAACTGGATATGGTAATGGGGAGACGATGAATTTGGGACGCTTCTGGGAGTTAGGATAAAAAATTTTGTTCTCCCATGGTAAATTTATTGATGTATTTGTCAATATGGTGTGCTGGGTAGTAATTTTTAGTCCTTGTAGTAATTTTTATTAAGGAATACTGTTTCGGAATTGCTTTCAAGTTTTTGGGAAACAATAACGGTGTTCAAGTAAACACTTGATAAAGCCTCGTGTTAGCGTTTACTGGTCAGTGAATACAAAAAGAGATTTATGAATTATGTTTCTTGGATTGAGAATAAGACCAATTCGAAGGATGGTAGAAAAATGTGACAGCGTGTTTTGGTATTTTTTTTACGGAACACTATTGGTGAGAGTAAAACGTGTTTTTCACATTATTTCGATTATCTCGATTACTATAAATCCAATGAACCTGAAATTTGGCATGCGTATAAAACTAATCTGTCCACACAAAATGAGGAGTTGAAAAATAAATAAAATGGTTTTCGTTTGATTAACAGGGGTACGATGCGAGGCCTTTGGGAAAATACATTTTTATATCGAGTCAAGTAGGGTATCATATGAAAGGGCTTCACTTCAGTATTTCTAAAAAATGTACTTTGGAATTTTACACCCCACCATCTTTTTTGTAATTCTAAATAATAGCGTTTTCTGTATGTTTTCTTTCCTCGATTAGCTCCGAGCCTAAGTAATCGAAAATCTTAAAAAGTATTTCGAATGATAGAAAAATTAGTAAGTTTTTAAATAAAAATATGGTAGAGTACCAAATACTAATAATTATATTTATTAAGGGGGAGGATATGCTAAGAGGTAAATACACCATTTAAAACCCGGTCAAATGGGGTGTCATTTGAAAGAGCACCAAAATTAAGAAACATTACAATTTTTTTTAGAATTTTGCGATTCACCCTTTTTGAATTATTCTAAAAAAAGTGCAAAAAAAAGTTGGCCCCCTCCCCCTATACGTTTCTTCGTTGATCGACAGAAAAATTTGAAAAAATTCATAGAGATAGGAAATTTGATAAACCCTTAACGAAACATATAGCGAAGCTTCAAGTGATTTTATTTCTATGCGTTTAGGGGAGGGGAGTGGGGAAGGGTGAAAAAAAAGTTTTTTGGGCTTGCATGAGTAGGGTGTCATTTGAAAGAATACCAAAATTAAGAAACATTACAATTTTTTTTAGAATTTGCGATGCACCGTTTTTGAATTATTCTAAAAAAAGTGCAAAAAAAAGTTGGTCCCCTCCTATACGTTTCTTCGTTGATTGGCAGAAAAATTTGAAAAAATTCATAGAGATAGGCAATTTGATAAACCCTTAACAAAAAATATAGCGAAGCATCAAGTGATTTTATTTCTATGTGTTTAGGGGAGGGGAGTGGTGAAGGGTGAAAAAAGGTTTTTTGGCTTGCATGAGTGGGTGTCATTTGAAAGAGCACCAAAATTAAGAAACATTACAATATTTTTTTTTTAATTTTGCGATGCACCGTTTTTGAATTAATCTTTAAAAAAAGCCACAAAAAGTTGGTCCCCCCCCCTATACGTTTCTTCGTTGATCGACAGAAAAATTTGAAAAAATACATAGAGATAGGAAATTTAATAAACCCTTAACGAAAAATCCAACGAAGCCTCAAGTGATTTTATTTCTATGTGTTTAGGGGATGGGAGCGGGGAAGGGTGGAAAAAATGTTTTTTGGCTCGCATGAATGGGGTGTCATTTGAAAGAACATCAAAATTAAGAAACATTACAATTTTTTTTAGAATTATGCGGTTCACCCTTTTTGAATTATTCTAAAAAAAGTGCAACAAAAAGTTGGTCCCCCCCCCTATACGTTTCTTCGTTGATTGACAGAAAAATTTGAAAAAACTCATAGAGATAGGATATTTGATAAACCCTCAACGAAAAATACAACGAAGCCTCAAGTGATTTTATTTCTATGTGTTTAGGGGATGGCAGCGGGGAAGGGTGAAAAAAATGTTTCTTGGCTCGGTTGAGTGGGGCGTCATTTGAAAGAACTCCAAAATTAAGAAACATTACAATTTTTTTTAGAATTTTGCGATGCACCGTTTTTGAATTATTCTCAAAAAAGTGCAACAAAAAGTTGGTCTCCCCCTGTACGTTTCGTCGTTGATTGACAGAAAAATTTTAAAAAAATTCATAGAGATAGGAAATTTGATAAACCCTTAATGAAAAATATAGCGAAGTCTCAAGTGGTTTTATTTCTATGTGTTTAGGGGATGGGAGTGGGGAAGGGTGAAAAAAGGTTTTTTGGCTTACATGAGTGGAGTGGGCTTTTTTTAGAATCTTGCGATGCACAGTTTTTGAATTATTCTCAAAAAAGTCCTATTTTTAGTGTTAACACCACTCAACCACTAAATTTCGTCGTTGATTAACAGAATTAAGTCGTCCCTTAGCTACCATAAACAGCTATGGATAACATGTAACCTAAAGCAATATTTTTTATAACATTTCGATCAATTTAGATGAGATTGACATTTACTATTGATATTTGCGATGAACCATTTATTTTTATGTGTCTATGGTCTAGCAATATAAACCCTTTACAACACAACTTTTTGTTAATAACTTTGATATTGTATTTTTCATTCACGGAACCCTTGACGAGCGAATTTGATTCGCACTTGTCTGACTTTTTTTTAATTTTGTTCTCTTAATTTTTTAACCTAAAAGTTATATAACTACAATAAATGATCAAATCCTTCAAGATTTGTAACATCTTATGCACTTTTCTCACATAAGCAATATGAAAATACTACCTCAAAAGGTAATGTTTATTTGACAGCGTACAGTGAAAATTATTGCCTAAATAAAAATATCCACAAAAAATTGGTCTACTTTCATTTTATTATTTTTTACTTTAATTACTAATACAATTATAAAAAATGTTTTGTTTGTACACAAAATTTTTAAAAGCGACTGCGATTTTGGTTAAATCGCATTCCATAATCGGCATCCTGGTATTACTTTTGAACAAAATAGGACACATGTTGCCTCTAACCTTAAAAAACTCCAAAAAAGCAGTTTTTCTTGAATTACGCTCACCAAAGTTATCAGAAAACATCGGAAAGTGCCTATATTGATGTATTCTTATATAATAATCTTGCATATTTTTGTACATGTTGATGTTGACGAGAGTTATCGAATGCCATATGGAAAATTAAAAATTTCAAAATGGCGACCTTAACATGGTCGCTATTTTGATCTAAATAGTAGAACCACCAGGGCAACTTGGCTGCTAACACAAATTTAAGATCTCAAAAGATGCGTTCTTGGACTTAAAATGTTGGTAATGATAAGTAGTTTCAAATGCCGTGTGGTATTCAAGTTTAGTGCAAAGAAAATATAAAAATATAAAATTAAAAAATAAACTAATAATATGAGGGTTGGAGGGTTGATATCCACAATGTTTTTATATTTTCTTCCATAATTTTGAAACGTCATTAATATTCTACAAAAATCCAGAAAATTGTACTTTGGCGATGTTTTTGGAAATTATAGAAATTTTTTAAAAATTAGTTTCAATTTTTTAAAAATCAATCAAAAAAATTCTTTTATACGAATCGTTTTGGGTCATTCCAAAGTGAATAACGTAACATTTATATCGAAGTTCACAACTTTGTTTCCTTATAACTAAAATAGTAAAGATTATTTTAAGCACTTGTTGACTTTTTAAAATGTAAATCGAGTTTATTTATCTAAATCAGAAAGCTTTTTTATTTAAATTAAATTTGTTAGATATTTTTTAAATAAAAATGTAAATGTGACTAACGTAACATTTTTTATACCATTAAATTAACACCTAAATTATGGACCAAAATTCTCTAGATGTTGAAAATGTACATAAAATTTATTGATAAGTTTCTTCAATGTATTTAATGTATTTTTTAAAAAAGCCAATAACTTTTTAAAAAATTTAATAGTTTTTCATAAATTGACGCTTTTGATTTAAATGATGTGTGACTAACGTAACGTGACTAACGTAACATAAAAGAATTCATGTATTTAGAATGCTTACCTCATTTATTTGGAAAGCAAAGCAGTCCAATTCAGACACTCCAAACTTTAGCTTACAGAAAATAAAAAGTCTAAAGCGATTCGGTTTAATCTATTTGTGCTATGCTATATTCTTTTTAGATATATTTTAATACGTATATTAAGCCTTTTTCTCAACCATGCGCTTAATTGCATTCTAAACAAAATAACAATATTGGAATTTTCACAGTTGTTGCCATATCTTATAGTAAAATATATGAAAAAAAAATTGTAGGTCACAGTTACAGTTTTGTGAAGAAAAAAAATTTAGCTTGAAGGTTGACTTTAAAATGGAATGACCCTTTTGTTTTATTTTCAATTCAACTGAAGAGCCACTTTGAAATTTTTTAATTCGCCAAACGGCATTCAATAGCTCTCGTCCACACTAAAAATTTAAACCTTAGAGCGTTCTTTTATGTTTTTAAAAAATTTATTAAAAAATATACGTATCCTGTAAAAATGCTAAAGATAAATTTTTAACTCTTTCAGAAAATCGATAAAAATTAAGACTATAAATCTATATTTCAACACTTTAATGGATGCTTTGTCTTTAATATTTAAATCTATAAAACTAAATTATTTAGTTTAATATAAGCAAATCGCTTTGAGAAGATTATCTTCGATTAAGTTACTCTGGAAAATTCACACAAAAAAATTATTCACATTTCTTCTATAAACTTTTTTCTGTTCAATTCCTACAGTAAGAAAGAAAATTTAAATCTTCAATTTATTTTCAATAATCCGAATTATAAAGTTTTACAGAGTGAAACAAAAATGAAACAACAAAGAGAGATTAAAGTTCCGTTTACACAAGTTATAGAAAAATATTTAACAAAACTTTTAATGCTAAATTTAAGCTTTTCCTTTATGTAAGTTTTTTAAATTTTCAATTGAACACAATTTGTGCTATTGTGTTTAAAACGTTTGTTGTAGTTTGAATAGTTCAAAGTTAAATATGTTTTTTTGTTCATGTGCTACGGTCAACAGAATAAAATAAAACAAAAATTTTACTAGAAAGTTTGGAAATGGGAGAAGATTTGATAGAAAGTTGAGCTGTTTTCACTTTGGAACGGTCGATTAAAACGTCAAATATCAATCACCCACAATTCTTATAAAAAAATTTCGAGGAGTGTCCATTAAAGCACAGATGGAGCATTTCAATTTTCACCCGTTTGTTCATTACATATATGAATTGGAATATCGTCGATTAACACAACTGTTAGAGGGTCTTTCTGGAAATATTAGTTATCAATTCGTGCATTTTATTCTTTGAAGATTGACTTTAAAAACTTTATCTTTTCCTTATTGCTTTTATTTAGTAAAAACGTTTTTTGGAACTCAAGTCCAAAATTAGACATTAATTTAGCAATGTATTTTTATTATCAATGAGAAAGGTTTCTTATGTCTCTTAATGTTTGATCTCACTGTTTGACCAATGTAAAAATTATCACATTTACTAATTTGCGATATGCAAAGGCTTCTTTGAATGATGTTATATATTTTAATTTTTACTCCAATTGCTAAGGATATTAAAGTTAAAGATATTTAAAAGATATTTTGTTATTATATTTTGTTATTATACTTATATTTGAATTTTGGATATATTTAATATTAAATCTTATTATTTCTGATGGGTTTCATATGATTTACTATTATCTATTCTGAGCTACTAATTTCTGTTGATGTTGATAATGAGAAGCACTATAAATCGTTTTGTCTCGGTTTTTCTGAAATTTTAAAATTTCCATTAAATTTACTGAGATGCTTGTGAATACTGACAGGTGGTTTTTGAGAATCATATAAACAGGAACAGTTTATTTTCATATTTGTAAAAATATTCGTTTAATAACTTGTTTATCGCCACCACTCGTAAAAGTTTTATCATCTATTCGTGCTTGAATATTTCCTTATGACTCATTTTTGTACACAAGTATGTTCTTCTAATACGCTAGAGATAAATATCAAAATAATTCATTTTTTTCTCGTATGAGATATTATTGTTCACGTTACGGTCGTCAAGCACATAGCTCAAGATATATTTATAAGGAAAAAAATAAGAAAATTGAATTTTTATTCAGTTCAATTTTTTTATACATAATTTTCACAAACAATAACAAAAAAATTTGGATTATCATAAATTATTGGTCCATATTGATTTTATCTTGATTGACAGTTATGGGAATTCGTTTTATATTGCTTTGGATTTTTTTGTGACTAAAAAAATATGCTGTTGAATTTTGTTTGTTATTTATGTAAAAACCATGTTTTAAGCATTAAAGATTGCTTGACACTTGATACGGATCAAAAAATTGTTCTGGCAAAAACTTTATTCCAAGTATAACAATTTTTGTTAAAAAAAGGGTACATAATTTGCAACCACATATTCTTTTCTAATTGTTTTTATTAGTGGAAAGTGGTTGACGGAGCGAGAATACCGTAAGAAAAATTCTGAGAAAAGAATTCCGTTTTCAATTTGTGTCATTTGATTCAAACTTTATTAACATTGAATGGGTGGCATTCGAGACATCGCTAATGGTATCTTAAAATAGAATAATGAAAAAATATAAGTTCATATGTGAATCGTATCTTAGGGTGGTTTGAGGCATTTTCACCTTTCAACTTAATATGACACCATTTTTTCCTTTAAACAACAAAATATATATTATATATCTTGTTTTGATACATAAATATTCCCGACAAAGAGGATTTGTCATAAAGAAATAGACGTCATGTAATAATGTTGATTTTTAAATTAATGCATAACTTTTACCAATCCTACTAACTCTTCATTACTTACAAATAACGACAATCGTCGTAATCGATCCAAATAAGTTTTAGATATTCTGATAAAAATTACAATTTCGTTTTCTTCCCTTGTTGATATGTCTCCCCAATAAAATTTGAAAGGATAATAAATTTGACTACAAGAAAAAAACAAAAGAACTTTTCTCATGTATATTTATCTTAAAATAAAATGTCAAATGAAATAATCATAAATAATATTTCATTTTGGTTTTGAATAATCAAAATATATTTTGAAAATAATAAATAATATAGTTTCGTTCTTTGATTCTAATACGAATTGATACAAGTTATATAATAATTTATTAATGATTTATAGTTTGTTAGACAGTAAATTATTTAAGTTATACAAAACTAAAAGTTTTTTACTTAAAATGTCATAACAACAAAAAACAAACAAATTTAACACTAATTTTTCAGTTGCTAATAACCTTTTGAATATTGATAAAACGGATTTGCATAAACAATTGGTGCTGAAATTGTTAAAAGTTTGATTAAAAAATAAGAAGCTTACTTATGGAACCCAAAACATTAAATAAAGATCACAAACTGTAGTTGAAAACTAATTTAATTATTTTATATTTATGATTGCTCCTCTCCAAATATTTCTGCAAAAATCTTA
Organism: Diogma glabrata; assembly: GCA_963693315.1. Lineage (NCBI taxonomy): Eukaryota > Metazoa > Arthropoda > Insecta > Diptera > Cylindrotomidae > Diogma > Diogma glabrata. Next base: position 46,842,559 of record OY856187.1, on the reverse strand, counting down.
ATAAACATTTATGTTATGTTTAAGTAATCGAAATAGAAATTCTCTGGCGTTTGATTTAAAATCGGGCCAACGGTGGAAGAATCATGACTCTATCAGTTTCAGTTATCTTCCATTTGAAAAGTTCTTCAAACTTGACATATATGCATATAGCCATTTTTTAACTTCTAACATTCCATTGTACTGAGTTTATGGCTTGTATTCACAATTCTCGCTATATAATACAAAATTACTTTGGTCTGAAAGACCTAAGTATTACATTCTCCAAAAGTGAAATTCTTACCCCCCCCCCCCCGCTTTTAAGGTATTTCTGAACGTTTTAGGACCTACTGATTCTAAAAAACAAAAAAAATGTATGTCTGTCTGCCGACCGTCCGTCACAACCGACGAAATCTAGAATACCGCAGGAAATTTGCATATTTTGGCTTAAAAAACGTTGATTTTAAGTGATTACGAGCAGGAACATTGAATTCGGAAATATCTTGATGGTCGGGAGTGGTATGTGAGACCCAAATCTAGATTATTGCGTTATAAGTTTGTCCAAAAATTGCTGTCAAGTGTGTCAAAAGAATAATTTTAATTTTTTTACCCAATTTTTGGAGAAAAAATGAAATTAATTATTTGTATGCCATGAAATATGATCGAGCATGAAATTGGACTTGAAAATTTTGTTATAACTTTTGGAATGTTTTTGGAATTTTGCAGAAAATTTGGATTTATAGTTATTGCTTTGTTATAATTTTTGCGATATTTTAAGAATTTTGGAAATAGTCTTTTACTTTTTATCGAATTTTTGATTTGGAAAAAATTTCAATTTTTGATTTTGTAATATTTTTTGAGTTTTGAAAAAAACTTGTATTATTTTGTTCTATTTTAGTTTTCGACCAAAGGGCACAATTGATTATATTCAAAAAAAGTGATAAAAATCAAACCATTTAAATTATACCAAATTTATTAAAATCGACCTTAAGGTTTCGATCACTAGGTGATCATTCTCAAGAGAATTTTTTAACACCAAATATTTTTCTTATCAATATAATTACATGAAAATCACTCTTAAAAATGAATTTTGAGAAAACAACCGAGTTTTTACGGTCGTCAGAAAATACATATATAACTCGGATGTTTCACGCAAAAATCAGATGTATCTATTAATACTGATACAAATTACATTAATCTAGTGTTATTAACAAATACGTACAAATTAAAACATATGACTAAAAATAAATTAAAATGATAAATATTTTCAAAGATACAAAAAAACATATTAAAATTTTTAAGAAAATTAGTGAAAATTTTTTCACTAATTTTAAGAAAATTCTTAAGAAAATTTCACTTTTTTTAAGAAAATTAGTGAAAAAAAAAAAAAAAAAAAAACACTTTAAAAATAAATTGAGTTAAAACAATAATTATATAATTTACCATTGATACAACATTTACATGAAACAGATGCAACAGAGGAGAATTTACATTTCCCAAGTCACTGTTCAATATATTCTTATGCTTATTTTTGTGAATGTAGAGGGCTTCCACAAATCTCAATCTCTGTTTATTGAAAACTTCCTCAACCAAAGCTATCTCTGTCTCATATGTTTCATGCCCTTCGTTCTCCAACATATGTTTAGTTACACTAGAAAACTCACTGTGTCCAAGACGCCAGGCCCTTTCATGTTCCCTGGATCTAACTTCCAAACATCTACATGTCATGCCAAAGTATTCTCTGTTACAATGCTTGCAGGTAATTTTATAAATACCTGATTTGGACATTTCAGGTGTTTTATCTTTCAATGTACCAAGAAAATAACTTGTATTACTTCGTTCTGAAAGTCCAAAGTATTACATTTATGAGCCAAAAATGAAATTCTTACCCCACATTTTTTGGGCATTTCTCGACGTTTTAGGACCTACTGATTCTAAAAAGGCAAAAAAATAAAAATGTATGTCTGTGTGCCGACCGTCCGTCATTACCATCGTCCGTCATTACCATTACCAAATCTAGAAAACCGCTAAAGGGATTTCACACATTTTTTTTTTCTAAAAATAGGTATACTCAAAGAACAGGTCAAAAAGTACGCTATGTTCGATAACTGTACCGGAAGTGTGTCAAAAAATGGTTAAGTGTGTCATTAAAAGAAAATTTTCATATTTTTGGCTTAAAAACGTTCATTTTAAGTGATTACGATTAGGAACATTGAATTTGGAGAAATCTTGATGGTAAGGACTGGTACATGAGATCAAAAACTAGATTATTGCTTTAGAAGTTTGTCAAAAAAATGTTGTCAAGTGTGTCAAAAGAAAGATTTTTATTTATTTTTTACCCAATTTTATGGAAAACAATTAAATCAATTATTTGTATGACATGAAATTTTATTATTATTATAGAGAATTATGGCATTAGTTGGTCAAAAAATAATGTCAAGTGTGTCCAAAAATGATTTCTTTATTTTTAGCCACTTTTTTGGAGAAAAAAAATCTTTGATGTTTTTATGACGTAAATGTAATTGAACATGAAATTGGACATGGAGATTTTCGAATTTGTTATAGTTTTTGTAATATTTTTGGAATTTTGAAAATAGTTTGTATTTTTGATTTTGTAATAATTTTTGCAATATTTTTAGAATTTTGAAAAGCTTTAATTTGTGATTTTGTTATAATTTTTGCAATATTTTTAGAATTTTGAAAAAAAAAAGAATTTTTGAATTTTATATATATTTTTAGAATTTTGAAAAAAGGTTCAATTTTTGATTTTGTAAGAATTTTTGGAATATTTTTAGAATTTTGAAAAATTTAAAATTTTTGATTTTATTATAATTTTTGGAATTTTAAAAAAATGTTTTAATTTTTGATATTGTTATAATTTTTGCAATATTTTTAGAATTTTGGAAAAGTTTGAATTTTTAAGAATTTTCGGAATATAATCGGAATTTAGAAAAAGTTTAAATATTTGATTTTATTCTAATTTTTGGAATATTTTTGAAATTTAGAAAAAAGTTTGATTTTATTTAATTTTTACAATATTTTTAAAAGAAATATGCATTTGTGATTTTGTAATATTTTCTCGAAACGCTAAAGGAGAGCAGTTGAGCAGTTTGCTGATTATATCATCATTTCACTAAATTATGTTAATTTATGATCTGTTATAATTTTCCGGCAACGTATTGATGTTTCGTGTTAGTTTTGCAATAAATTTCTAAACAGAGATAAAAATACATGAGCAATTTCACGAAGATTCAACAACGTTTTGACTTGACCCCTTTTAATTTTAATTATTTTTTGTTTATAGATAGTCTTTCATAAATAAAAAATACAAGTTCTTTTAGAATTTTTTTTTTCGACCAGGGGTCTTCACAGGTTGCCCCTCAATTTTTTGTTATTTTGTGATGTGAGTGCATTTTGACGAGCGGTTGTAGAAAAACTACTGAATCGATTTTCATAAATGATATGTCGCTGAATAGGCATTAAAACAAAGTTTTTAAAAATGTACACTGTTAATTTTTGAAAATAATTTTTAACGGTGAAACATAAGAAAAAACGGTGTAATTAAAAAAAGATGGCATAGCCTTTTTTTTTTAAACTAAATTGAAGCTTATTTTATATCTAACCACTTGTGAAAGTTTAGGACACGTGCTATTTTTTGTTTTAAAGATAAAATTTGTTGTGCATATGACTGTCGGGAATCAGTTTTTTAGTTCTGAAGGAACCCACATGTCAGTGCGTCTATACATTTTACTTGAAGTTTTTATGGGTTTAACTTCGAAAATATGCCATTTAACATTGGTTTAAGTTCTACAGTCGAGAAACTAATCAACAATTTTCTGAAAAGCCAACACATTTGGGTCATTCCAGATCACCTTCATTTCAAGCCTAAATTAATTAACGTCACTGTACCCTAATGTCGCGTTCTTTGGCTTGATCGAAAAAAATTGATTTATTTACTTGCCAAAGAACAGCATAAAATAAACCAATCTACTTTTGTTAATGTAGTAGTAAATTGTTTTGACTTTTTGGTCTGTAAGTTGATATGTTTGGTTATGTTTATATTTAAAAATGATAGATTTTACGTTTTATCATTTTATTTGTAATAACTTTATTATTAATTAGAAATTAAAATAATTTAAATAATAATAAATTTTTTCTATGGTAGCATATAAAAAGTCTATTTTCAATACGCTTAATCCCCTGTGAAAATGGGTTCTTTTCACTAGTGTAAAAAGAATAACAAATTATAGTTGCTATGGTATTTTCATATAATTTTACAAAGTTTTTAAAACAAAGCAACCATAAAAAAATAAAAGATGAATTTTAAATGTTATTTTGTCGATTTCTAATTTAACAATTGCTAATAAATATCGTTTATATATTAACTATCAAAGAAAAAATTGCATTTCTTACGCGAGATAAAAACATTTTACGTTCGTAAAATTGCTCCACTCGACGCTAACGCGTCTCGGAAACAAATGTTCACTCATGAAAAACAGTGTTTTCATCTCTTGTAGGAAAATATACTAATTTTCCTATAAAATAATAATAATAATTAAAATGGCAGGTTTTTTTTTGTTTACATAAATTTGACCATTAAAAATTATATTTCAATGTTTTGTAAAATCTACCAAAAATTCTAGATTTTTAAAACTTGATCTAGATAAAAAAAAAATCCAATTTTTTTGCCAAAAAACATAAACTGACAGCTAATTTGATATGACAGCTAATTTTTTTGATCTCATTTTTTGCCAAAAAACGCAACATATTATAATACAGTTTTCCCCCACTCTATTTTTGATTTACATAAATGAACTGTTGAAATCACCAAGAACCATTATTATTTTAAAAATAGCAATACAGAAATCATGTTGAATGAAATCCATACTATTTGTTGAAATTCTAGAAAGGACGAACAATAGCTATTTATGTATTAAGGGCGTAAAGTTAGTCTTTTTTGTTTGAGAGTTAAACACTTAAAAGCGAAACACTTAAAAGCAAAAGGGATGCTTTATGTCCGAATTACATCTAGGATTTTTTGTACGAGTAAGATTCTGAATTATTAGCATAAATAAAAATACATATATTTAGATTATTTACACAAAATAGTAAAATATTTTTTGAGAAAATTGTTTAATCCAAGTAGTTTTGCTGTTCATATTTTCTTCATGTTTTTTTTTAAAATTCTATATCAATTTATTTAAAACATTTTGTTTTTCAGTTGTATTTGATCTATCGTATAGATAAGTATATTATTCTGTTTTGTAAAATATATTTTGAAAAAATCGTTAAATTCAAGTAATTTTGTGTTTTGTGTTTTTTTCTAAATTTCTCTAACCAATTTATTTATTTTGATGATCTATAGAGGTGATTTAAGGTACCTCTATTGATCATGCAATTCTTTGTTGATAGAAACACAAATTCACTTTTGCTAATATGAAACAGTTATTTATTGCAACATAATAATGTCCACAAGAGTTATTATAATTTAGTGCATTTGCCAAATGCCAAGTCACGATACAGTCATTGATCAACTTTGAAATACCATGCACAATTTGATTCTAACAGCTACACGACAAAGTAAACAAAACGATATATTTGTTCCAAAGTCGCTAGAAAACTGCGACTACGTTTTCATTCGGTTTGATAGAATTTGCACTTGCCTACAAACCCCAAATTAAGGCCCATTCAAAATCATACGCTGTTTATGAAAACATTTCATTATCGACATCAAAGGCAAACAACAATCTGTCTCGATCGACAGATTGAAGCCAGCGTGTGGTATCTTGTGTTCAGCTGATCGTTCAAAGGCTTCTCGGACACACAAAGCTGTTCATTTCGAACAGATACACTAAATGGGGACAGACACAGACACACTAATTTCATCTACGACCGGGGTACTGTAGAGGTTAATGTATTAAAAACCAGGAGCAAGTGAAGTTTATTATTTTCGTTTTTTGCCAACCGAAATCGGTAAATAATATTCATTGAAGTAAATTGGATTTTCGATTTCGAATTGGTTAAATAAATTAATTAATTAATTTATCGTATGGGGGGCGTGAATATGCTTAAGTTTTAGCAAGGTTCGCAGATGGTTCATATCATGAGTATAAGTGATCGTGTTATTGTTTATGTTTGTAGAGATTAATTATTTAGAATTAAATACATTAACCTCTACAAATTTAACGGTATATAAAATTACAAACAAACAAAACAATGCTTAGAGTAAACAATTTTCTCAAAATAAAATTTCATAAAACATATATGTCTGCAGATATATGAGTTTTTTTTTTTGAGATAATTTATTTTTTTCTTTTGAGTTCGTTTGATGTTGTCAAAAATATTTATTCTTTAGGGCGTAAAATAGTAATTTTAAGCATTTTTATTTCAATTTTATGCATTGTTATTTTAATAGGAGAAAAGGCCTGCTTTACGCACAATTTTTGAATCGTAAAAGTTCATTTTACGGTTTACTCGTACAAAAAAATATTTATATTGTATTACTTCGGTCTGAAAGGTATTGGATTCTCGAAAAAAAACCTATTTATACCTTATTCATTTTTTAGCACAGAAAAAATCGTGAACTTGTAGCAACATTTTGAAATTAAAACTCTATATTAAAAAAATTCAAAAAATAATTAAAGCCATCTTGAAAAATAAAACTCCATATAAAAAAAATTCAAAAGAATTTAATCAAAAACACTAATCCAATTTTTTGCATATGGCAATGTTCATTGTTTTTTGCATATGGCGTCAATCAAGCGAGCTATGCAGAAGATAGGGGATTTTGTTTGCGAGCCAAAAGTGAAATTTTTACCCCCCACTTTTTTTGGCATTTCGCGACGTTTTAGGACCTACTGATTCTAAAAAAAATGTATGTGTGTCTGCCGGCCGGCCGTCACAACCGACAAAATCTAGAAAACCGCTTGAGGGATTTCAAAAAGTTTTGAGGGATTTAAAAAATACTAAATTGTAAGAGCCGAAAGGACGATATGTTCGATAGCTGTACCAGAAGTGTGTCAAAAAATCGTTAAGTGTGTCAAAACAAGAAAAATTTTTATATATTTTGCTTAAAAAACGTTCATTTTAAGTAATTTCGAGTAGGAAAATTAAATTTAGAGAAGTTTTGATGGCCAGGATTGGTATGTGAGACTAAAAACTAGATTATTGCATTATAAGTTTGTCAAAAAAATGTTGTTAAGTGTGTCAAATGAATGATTTTCATTTTTTTTCAACTCAATTTTTTGAAAAAAAAATGAAATTAATTATTTGTATGACATGATATGTAATCGAACATGAAATTGTATATGGAAATTTTTGATTTTGCTATAATTTTTAGAATATTTTTAGAATTCTGAAAAAAGTTTGTATTTTTGATTTTGTAAGAATTTTCGGAATATTTTTAGAGTTTTGAAAAAGTTTAAATTTTTGTGTTTTTGGTTTTGTTATAATTTTTGCGATATTTTTAGAATTTTGGAAAAAGATTTTGGAATTTCGAATTTTTAATTTGGTTAAAGTTAAAATTTTTGATTTTGTTATAATTTTTGCGATATTTTAAGTATTTAGAATTTTTTGAATTTCGAATTTTTGAAATAATTCTAGAATTTTGGACAAAGTTTCAATTTTTATTATAATTTTTAGATTATTTTTGGTATTTTGAAAGAAATATGAAATTTTGATTTTGAAACATTTTTTCGAAAATCTGGTTTCTGAGTAGTTTGGTAATTGTATCATCTTTTCACTAAATTATGTTTATTTATGATCTGTTATAATTTTCCGGCAACTTATTGATGTTTCGTAATAAATTTCTAAACAGAGATAAAAAATAATTGTACTTTAACAAAGAGTTTTGTTTTTGATAAACATCACTGCCCAGACCAAAACTAAAAACAGTGTCCTCATAAAAGTTTCTTGCCAAAAACTATATCAAAATCCTTAACCCAGACCGAGTGGACCGAATCCTTAACTCCGACAAATGGAATGGTTTGCCGGAACCCTTAGTCTCAGGTGGCTTCAACCCGCAGAGGTTTAAAAAAAGCGTTAATCAACACCTTAGAACGCCAGTTTTTGTGGGACCCAGGTCTAGACCTAGGACTTAAAAGGTATTTATGTGTTGTTGTGACATATATTCTAAACCCTATTACACAACACATTCTATTTAAAAAAAAAAATACAAAAGTACAGTGAAGTTCAAATAAAAATTATTTGTTATTTTCTTTTAAGAACCATTTCGGATAAAAGATAGAATACGATTGATTCTTCTAGAACGATCGGAATACTATTTAAATAGGTTGATTTTTTTGGGTAGAATTAATTAATTTTAAACGGAAGGTTGCATAATGAACAATCGTGTGAATAAAAGTAAGTGAATTTTCAATTGTAAATAAAGTTTTAAATATTAGTGAATAGAAATATGTTTTGTATTATTTTGGACGCTGCGTTTAGTTATACTATTGTAAACATCATTTCTACAATCAACCGTTACAATTCCTGAAGCTATGTGACGAATATTCTGGATAATAATAGTGTTTGGCAATTCGAAGGAAGGCAGAAAACCGTGACAAAATGATTATTTTCTATCAACGTTTTTCAACCTAATTTTGAATTTTTTAAATGCTTAAAATACACTAAAACAGTTTTCATGACGAAAAGGCATTTGTATTAAATCAATTTTGTATTACAAATTAGACCGTTTTAATTTTAAAATAGGTTGTACCAGGTGAATTTGGGAAAAAAATTCAACATAAACATTTAATTAGTTTAGTAATCGTTAATTATAATCATTAAGCTTGTTCGTATTCCAATTGAACATTTATGGCAACTGACAAAAACCATTAAAGAACAATTATGCACAAAACTTACTATAATTAAAATTTGTATGGATATTTTATCCATAACTTTTTTTGTTGTGTTATTTCGTAATTAGCTACCCAAGTTTGTATCACTTTTTCACGTTTTTAACATTAAGTCATATTTTGTTGGCACAGTAAAACCTTTTTGTGTTACAAATAAAAAATAAATTTATATTATTAAGAATAAACAGGAAATGTAAATTTTGTTATAATTTATAAATGCCAGGCAATATACCTGAAAAAATAATATCCTAGATGTTTCAGTGAGATAACAACAGAATGGAAAATATTAATTGAAAACTGAAAATTCAAAGTGTAGAAAATTTGATAGCATACATTTGTATTGTAACGACTCTTCGTTGGTTCTTTTGGATTATTGAACAAACACGACAGTAAAAAGACAGATCTTTAGTTAACAGAATCTCAAACTTTATTTGTCATCAAATTACAGCAGCTTCCGTTTTTCCTTACAATAAATTCCAGGGTCTCCAATTTATGTACGATGAACTTCACTGCTTTTCCACAATTTGAATCAATAATACTCGGAATCGTAAAATCTGTATTTACTATTCCACTAAGTTCAGATTCTTTCACTATTAGTACCCAGGCTCAAGTACCACCGATTATTCCTTAAACTTGCGAATATTTGTAAACACTTTTAATTGCAAAAGTAAAACTGACTATCTGATATTTTTGTTTGCTTATTTATATCGAAAAATAAATAAATCGAAACTTCTATAATCCACTAGAAATCAATACTACGTAGTCCGTACATCTGAAATAGGCCACACCTGTTTTCATTCATACTTGCATTTGTATTAGCGAACTCAAATTTAATTTATGCAAAATGTATTAGGTAACTCCTTTTAATTCATTAATGTAAACATTTGTATAACAAATTTAATTTACATTAATTTATGCAATACAATTTGCAATACAAGTAAAAGATTGAAAAAGGAGTTAACTTTTAATTCATGAATGAGTAAATAAAATTAACCCATTCTGGACGAAGTTTATTACATTGCCCTCCATTTAGTTTTGTTCGTCCCGAACAATATCAGAGATCGCATTGGTGCTGTTACCTTGGTACGGTGCCAACCTTTGCAGATGTATCACTTTCATCTTGGTACGGGGTCCCTTTTGTATGCGGTAGATGACATCATTAATTCGTTTGATTATTTTATATGGGCCTTCCCAATCTGGCTGCAGCTTGGGTGACCTTCCCTTAGTTCTTCTGGGGTTGTATAGCCATACCAATTCTCCTTCTTGAAAACCGCCACTATTTGCATTTATGTCGTACCTGGTTTTCATTTTGTCACTGGCAATCTTAATGTGGTCTCGAACCTGCTGATGGATTTTATTCATCTTCTCCCTTAGTTGTCCCACATAATCTGTTTTCGTGGATACCAGACCTCCAGGGATGCCAAACTCGATGTCACTAGGAAGATGAAGTTCTCTTCCGAACATGATATTCGCTGGCGTTTCACTTGTCGTATCGTGCACTGCGCTACGATAGGCCATCAAGAATAACGGAAGATCCTTGTCCCAATTTCTTTGGTTGGCTTCTACTACCTTTGACAAATGTTCTTCCATGGTTCGGTTGAATCGTTTTACCATGCCATCTGACTGCGGGTTCATAGGTGTAGTTCGTTTTTTTCTAATGCCGAGTGTTCTGCACAGCTCTTCCATCAGTTGAGATTCGAAATTCCTTCCCTGGTCGGTATGCAACTCGAGCGGTGTTCCATATCTGCAAACCCATTCATTGACTAATGTTTCCGCGACCGTAACTGCTCCCTGGTTCGGTATTGCATAGGCTTCCGGCCATTTTGTAAAGTAATCAATGACCACCATGATGTATTTGTTACCTTTTGTCGTTTCCGGAAATGGCCCCGCGATGTCTATAGCAATTCTCTCCATTGGGGCACCCACTTTGTACTGTTGCATCTCTCCTCGAGTTCTAGTTTTTGGTCCTTTGCTCGCTGCACAAGTATCGCATCGCCGACAACATTGCTCCACGTCTGTTCGATACCTTACCCAATAAAACCTCTCCCTTACTTTAGCCAGGGTTTTATTGACTCCCAGGTGTCCTCCAGAAATACTTCCATGCAGCTTTCCCAGTACCTCTTCCACTCGACTTGATGGCAACACCAGTTGTTCTAACACTTTCTTTCCATCAGCGGACTCCCATTTTCTTTTAAGTATCCCGTTGTCCATAAATAGTGAGTCCCATTGCGCCAAGTAGCATTTCACCTCCGTACTTAAAGGTGCGACCTCTTTCCACTCCGGTCGCCTTCCCTCAGTTTTCCAATTCAATATTGGAGCCATAGCTGGATCTTCTAGCTGCTCTCTTTTCATTGCCTCTGTACACCAATCGTCAGGAGTTTGGAACTTAATTTGCTTCACTGTCATTGCCTCTTTTCTCTCAGTCCTGCTACATGACTTTCGCTCCTCAATACAGTGTCTACTTGAAAGATCATCAGCGTTACAATGTATCCTTCCCTTACGGTGTACAACGCGGAAATCCCTTTCCTTTTTGACATCCACTTGCTTGTTTGAGAGGTTCATCATCTGGACTGGAACTACCCCTTCTTTTGCAGCTATTAGTGTTTTGCATTCCCGTCTAATGTGCCCTAACTGTCCACAATTCCAGCATCTTACTCTGCTAGATCTTCTTCGTTGATTTCGTTTAGGCTTATCTTTCAAACTTTTGACACGCATGATCACTTCCTCAAGCGCTGCTTTTAGAGGTTCTTCAGCAACTTCCATCTGACGTACTCTATCTGAACCGTACGCTCTTTTTCCGGCTTCCATTTGCAGGGCCAATGCTAAGACTTCTGCTGGTAGCTTCTTTCCACTTAGATACAGCTGATTTCTCATTTGCACATCTCGAAGAGCATTGATAAATGTATCAGCTGCGAGTTCGTCTCGATGTTCAGCGTTATAATTCGGATATGATAGATTAACCAGTCTCACAATGTCAGCCTCTAATTCTTGCAAAGTTTCGCTGACTCCTTGTTTTCGTGTCTTGAGCTGCATGCGATGGAGAGCTTGCATATGACTTTCTCCATATCTTACTTCTAAGGCCTCCATTAGCTTGCTGTAATCACGCTCTGTCGCTGATAGTGTCTGCAAAATTTCAGCAGCAGGTCCCTTCAATGCCAATATAAGCGCATTTGCTTTTTGCTGGTGATCAACCCCAGTTGTTGCTATCTCAAATTGCATCTTAAATATCTGATACGATGTAGATCCATCAAATGCGGGTGTTTTTAATCTAGCTGGGGCTGAAGTAGTTGATGGATTGACCATGTTACCTGACTTCCCTTGTGCTATTTCTTGGCGTAATTCACTTGAAAGTTTGCGTAATTTCTCTTCATGTTCTTCGGTAACTTTCCGCAGCTCCCCTTCCATGTTGTTGATTTTGACCTCTGCACTGGATATACGTGACTCGATTACTTCACGTAGACTTTCTTGCTTTGCCATCATATCAGCAAACTGTTGTCGTTGCTCGTTTCCTTGTTTGGCCATCATATCAGCAAGTTGTTGTTGTTGATCTACTTTTTGTTCTGCTGCCAGTTTCTCTTGTCGGGCCATCATATCAGCAAGTTGTTGTTGTTGCTCTACTTGTTTGGTCATCATTTCTTTCATCAACACCATCATCGGATCAATTGCTGGGGCATTCTGAACCGGAGCTTCCTCCGACTCTACTTCTATGACCTCTGTGTTTAGGCCTGCTTCTTTTAAAACTTTACGTAGCCGAAATGCAAGTTCTGCCTTCGTTCCATGGATTGGAGCATTCCTTTTCTTCAACTCGTCCTTCAGCTGGGTCTGGCTGAGATCACTAATATTTACTGTCCTGACCATTGTTTCAATAATCCCACTTCTGACACCACTGTAACGACTCTTCGTTGGTTCTTTTGGATTATTGAACAAACACGACAGTAAAAAGACAGATCTTTAGTTAACAGAATCTCAAACTTTATTTGTCATCAAATTACAGCAGCTTCCGTTTTTCCTTACAATAAATTCCAGGGTCTCCAATTTATGTACCATAAACTTCACCGCTTTTCCGCAATTTGAATCAACAATATTCGGAATCGTAAAATCTGTATTTACTATTCCACTAAGTTTAGATTCTTTCACTATTAGTACCCAGGCTCAAGTACCACCGATTATTCCTTATACTTGCGAATATTTGTAAACACTTTTAATTGCAAAAGTAAAAACTGACTATCTGAAATTTTTGTTTGCTTATTTATATCGAAAAATAAATAAATCGAAACTTCTATAATCCACTAGAAATCAATACTACGTAGTCCGTACATCTGAAATAGGCCACACCTGTTTTCATTCATACTTGCATTTGTATTAGCGAACTCAAATTTAATTTATGCAAAATGTATTAGGTAACTCCTTTTAATTCATTAATGTAAACATTTGTATAACAAATTTAATTTACATTAATTTATGCAATACAATTTGCAATACAAGTAAAAGATTGAAAAAGGAGTTAACTTTTAATTAATGAATGAGTAAATAAAATTAACCCATTCTGGACGAAGTTTATTACAGTATTATTACATACCAGTTTCTTAATTCATAGAAAACATCAGTTGATTTTTCCAAAAAATTGAACTTACCTGAAAAAATATGAAATATTAGAAAATTATTCATTTATTATGATTAATTTTTAACTTAAATACTAAAAAATTACATAAATCTTAAACGAATTATTTTCATCAAAAAATAAAAATTGAGAGATTACATCAAGAAAATTCTCAAACCAAGAAGAAGAAATAACATCTTAATTCCACCTATTGTTAAATCACGTATAAAATATAGAAAAGTTTTCTTGAAAAATGTCATGATTATGGTTCTAAGCAATCAAGATCATGTTCACCAAAAATATTTCATAAGGAAAAATCAAGACGAAAAAGATATTCATATATAAGTAACGACTGGTTGTTAGAGATAATTTTCGACCCTTTTGAATTTATATCATGTTTGTATTGTTCGTTGCCTGTATTTTTACACTTATGTTGTAAAACGATAACAACAAACAAGCATCATACGCACAACAAAAATATATATGTAAGGATATTGACGGCGATATAGATAAGGAAAATAAAATCATTGTAAAATTGTCAACTTTAAAGTTTGTTTGCGGAATGGGAGTTATTTCGTCAGTGAATTTTGTATTTCTAAGACGTTTAAAAAAAGCGATAACAATAAATAAATGACGACAAAACATTTAGGCTTAAGAAATTATGTACAAGGCAACAGCCCAAATCGTACACAATTGTTTATTTGAAACTAATATACTAATCTAGCTCTAGAGGACCTAGACAATCCTGAAATGATGACATGACTCTGGTCAGTTGATAGAATGAGATGAATGAAAGCTTCACCGATGGTGAAATTCTTCCATTTCCGTCGTGTTAATTTATTTAGCTTTTATTTATGCGTAGCAGTATAGTACCAAAGGAAACACAGTGGATGAAAGCACCAAAAAATGAAAAGAAAATATCGTTCAGTTGTGACATTCGGGCATTCCGTCAAAATATCTTTCACTTTCAAAATTCATACCGGGCAGAGATAGAATTCCCAATCATAAAATAGCTCTGTGATTTTTTTTTACACTATATACTCTTAGAGGCTGATTAATTAAAAATTTTTAAGGTATTTCAAAGAAAATGTTATCTCTTCATTATTCCAGTGATTAGTATGTTAATTCAAATTCCAATACCAGTAACTATTAAGAACCAAAAGCCCCTACCTACCTCTTTCTTCTACAAAAATTCAGAAATAGTTTTTTTTATAATTTCTGCGCCCTTCAAAACTCAAATCAAATGCCCTAGGCATGTGTCTAGTTTACCTACCCCTTGCACCGGCTCTGATTGCCTTCAACACTTCATTCGCCACACAAACTGCGAACAGAGCAAATTTTTAATCATTATTCACAATTTAACAAATTTAACTAACTGAAAAGTTTTATTTGTGGTTTTGAATCTTTAATATCTACGTCTTTATGCCAATTAATGTTTCTGGACGAAAAATCAAACTTTTTAGTACTTCGCTAACAAGAGCAAAAAAGTTTAAAATTTTCAATTTTCTTTTGTTTTTTTTTCATTACTTTGTTTGTAACAATTCGTTATTGCTTGTTAAGATTACTAACAGATAAAGTTTGTCTTCCCATAACTTAGTTTTTATATTAATGGTAAATCAACAAAAACCTTTTTTATTCGCCTATGTATTAAAGTGTTACTTTATTACTGTGATTTGCAGCCTTAAAGTGTCACTTTTTAACCATATATTTTGTTGTCAAAGCTACGTCCAAAAAAGTAAAAAACATTTATATTTGTTTAAATTCTATACAAACTTAGAAATTTTTATCAAAGCAACCCTTAAATTCAAAATTTCATTATCCAATTAAAATAGTTGTTATCATTTGTTGCCATAGTTATACAATAATTTGGAAAAAATAACAAAAATTTTGTCAAAGGTAGCTTGTTCCACATATTTTAATTTCAAAATTTATGCAAATTTATAATTTCAATTTAGAATAAACATTATTTTCAAATATTTTGCTTGGGGCATATAAAAAATAGTATATGATGCACGGGCGTAAGCTATTTTGGACTTAATGTGGGTGCAAATCTCAGCTAGCGCCTCGATTTGCAAACTTCACATCCGTCCAAAATCTTTAGCTTTACGTCCTAGCATCATAATGTACTATTAATATGTTCGTTTGCGGAAATGTTGCTGAAACGTTTTGCAAACAATAAAAATTTGTTAGAACTAATAATTTATTAAAACTCAAGACGCAAAGTCTAGCAAATTAATATTTACATGTGAAAACTAGAGGGTTCTATGTAAATAGCTATATATAAAAAAATCTGAATTGAGGAGTACCGAAAAAGCTGCAGACTGAATTAAACCGCTTTGAGCAAATAGTAGGTTGTCCAACATTTAGAACATAAAGTTAAACGGTCTGTATAGGAGGAATAAAATTCAAAATCCAAATCCAAAATAAAAATCAGATTTTTCATGTGCTAATCAGGTTGCTAACAATGATGAATCACTTCACAACATATATGCCTTATTTTTGGTAGGACGTGTATTTTAGTAAAATTACTTGTTCGATTCCATGCTCCGTGCATCAAACAATAGGCTGTTCTTATTATTATGCATCTTTTGGTCTACCCATGATAATGAGACTACTCATGGTACGTCTTGTTCTTTGCCTGATGTTCAACCTTCGTTAAAAACGCAAGTCGATACAATTTGCGTTCTCGAACACGCGCTTTTGTTCCCAGAGACATCATATTTCGTCGAAACTTTTTTTTTAATAACGTCGGAATGCAGAAAATTTGGCGTAAGTTATGTGCAAGCCAAATTTAGTTGGTAATGCTTCCCACGAACCGGAAAACAATTGATTTAATGATGAGGGAACTTATATCATTCTAAAAACGACTGTCACTAAATATCATCTTTCTTCTGGTACGTTTTGCAATCTCTTATTTACACTAACTTCTATAAAAACTTCTGTTTACATTGAATTCCACACTTTTATTATTTAAGCATGTTAGGTCTTTGGCAATAGTAGTTTTTCCGTTTAGCCCGGTTACTTCAGTCGATAGAGCATGAGAATCTTTATCTCTGGGTTTAGGTTTGAGAAACCGACTCCCATTCCTAGTCTTTTCTTATGTATTTCAGGACGAATTTAGTCAAAAAATGCTCCTCCTGTCGGCCTGTCCTGTAATGGCCAACATAAATCATGCAAATCACCTTCATACTAATTTCAATTCTAAATTCAACTGGCTTTTGGTACTTCCATCCATGATAAGGCTTTTTTATGGAATAAATTTCCTTTTCTGCCTATATTTCCATATGCAAAATATATGTTCAAAATCCTTTCAATATGTGATTTAGTTTTTTGTTGTATTTTTAAGTTGTTTTGGAGGATTGAGTTTTGGCTGATAGACTTGAAAGGCTACAAAAATTAGGTCCACCAAAGCTCATTATTTATAATCGACAGAAATACTTTGATTGTTTTCAAAATCAATATAAAATTTGTCACTAAAAGTTTAAGACAAGATGAAATGTTTGAGACTGTAGCGGGTTTGGCACGATCCAGCACTATTCACAATGAACTCACGGAATGTGCACCTGTCAGTTATTAAATCGCAAAAAAAAATAAAGAGATATGCTTGCTTCTACCCTAATCTTTAGGAAAGATCAATAAACATGTCGTCTCTGAATCAAAATAAACAAGGCGATGATCACTCCAAAAAACTTTAATATGACAAATTTCGATTTTTTATCGATTTTTGGCTCGTTACGTGCCACAAACAAACAACGCGCCCTAACCTATCATTTACAAAAGTTAATATTAATTTTAGAAATAAGGAAAGAGAAATAAAACATACCATTCACCTGTAAAAATTGAAAAAAAAAAACTAAAAGTTTCATAGCGAATTAATAATGATAATAGTTTAATAATTGTAATAACAGTAACAGTCATAATAAAAGTAGCGTATTGAGCGAAAATTCGATATAGGAAGTTAAACCGACTATTACTGTTTAAGCCGTTGAGACACTGTAAATATGGAATAATGATGGTTGAAAAACCACTACAATTGGTGACACCAGCGTGATTTGAACACGTAACCTTCTGATTTTTTGAACTAATAAGCCTGATTGGTGTGAAACTAGTTCAGTCAACAAACAAAAATTGCTTAAAATAACCTACATAATTTATCCACTAGAGCTGTACGTGCCTCAAGATTATCAATTTATTTGAGATACTTTTTGCCATCTATGACTTTTAACGTCTAAAGTATTTCATGTCCAAAATTGAATCGAAATTAGGAGGTTCAATACTCCAAGGCCGGTATGATCACATCCATATAAATATAGTAGGGCGTATTCCTTCTTATAGATTTGAAAACATAACGACTGTCAACTGTTTATCAAGATGGTGAGAAACAATCACGATGGTTGGTATGCGAGCAATGACAGTAGCTAGAGAATTAGTCCTTTAGCACATATCGCGAGCCTACAGAATAATCATATTAATCGCAGAACTGCTTGCATATGATTCTGAAGGAAATGAAATGAAGGTCACATAAATGATTGTTATTTAATTAACCAGCTAACCAATTAATCGGTTAATTGGGATAAT
Organism: Diogma glabrata; assembly: GCA_963693315.1. Lineage (NCBI taxonomy): Eukaryota > Metazoa > Arthropoda > Insecta > Diptera > Cylindrotomidae > Diogma > Diogma glabrata. Next base: position 46,824,550 of record OY856187.1, on the reverse strand, counting down.
GATTTTTAAATAATGAATATGGACAGAATAATTATAAATAATTTGGAAATAATAATCATAATAAAAAATTTAGACGTAGTTTTCTAGTTTTTGTTTCGTCAAATAAACTAAACAATATTTTTAATTAAGTTTTCAGCAAACTAGTTTTTTTATAAATTGCTTAATAATTTCATATTTTATATATACTAAAGTCAAATATATACTAAAATTTAACCAACTTTATTTATTTTGTAAAAAATAAAATTTTAAGAAAACCAATCCGTTAAGTGTATCGAATGCTAAACAAGATCTTCGTTTTGTCACAAGGTTTCTAACAACCGAAAACACTCTTTCACTCGCGACAGAAGTCAATCGGATTGAAACCACTGCCATACCAAATTTTTCGAGAACAGGAGCTCTCTAGTGGCATCAAAAGTTACTCTTGCGACTTAGAGACCAATTCCAATGTTTCTTTTTAATAAATTTTTTAAGAAATCTGGATTAAGTAGTAGACATGCAAGGACGTAAAGTTAAAGATTTTGGACGGATGTGGAGTTTGCAAATCGAGGCCTTAGCCGAGATTTGCACCCACATTAAGTCCAAAATAGCTTACGTTCGTGCGTCATATACTATTTTTTATTCGCCGCAAGCAAAATATTTAAAATAAAACTCAATCAAAGTTATAAATTTGCATAAATTTTGAATTAAAAATTCGCCGCAAGCAAAATATTTAAAAAAAATTGTTTATTCTAAATTAAAATTAAAATTTGCATAAATTTTGATATAAAAATATGTGGAACAAGTAACCTTTAACTAAATATTTGTTATTTTCTCCAAATTATTGTATAACTATGACAACAGATGATAACAACTATTTTAATTGGATTATGAAATTTTTAATTTGCTTTGATAAAAAATTCTATTTTTATAGAATTTAACCATATACAAATGTTTTTTACTTTTTTGGTCGTAACTATGACAACAAAATATACGGTTAAAAAGTGACACTTTAAGGCCGCAAATCACAGTAATAAAGTAACACTTTAATATGTAGGCGAATAAAAATTAGTTTTTGTATTCCAATGTACTTTTTTTCTAAATCTTCTAAGAAACTTTTTAACCGTTTAACTGTAAGTCGATTAATCGGTAAAGTCGGTTTTGGGCGCCCTAAGCCAGCCTAGGTAAAAATATTTTTCCAGGATAATGACGTGACGACGGTATAATTACGACCTTTAAAGTAATAATTTGGTAAAAATTATATATTTTTTGTAGTAGTAGCTTGTTAAATATTTCTGTGCCGACACCAACAAAAGGGCACGACAGTAAGAAACTCAGCGTTATATCTAATAAATTTTGTTTTAGGCAAAATGTGTTTAGTGGACTTTAATTTACAATCAAACAAAATAGTTAAATGTATTACTAGTGCGAATGCGATTTCCCAACAAGAGTGTAGATTGCAGAACGAGCGTTTGAAAAACGCATTCGCACTTATAATACACGCACTAGTTTTTGTAACAAATGCACAAAATATATAAATATTTCTTTAATTGTTGTAAACAAATTTAAGATACTAAAATAATTAAAGTGCGCCATCTTCGTTGTAATAGTTGTATTCAAACTAAAGGTTGATATAGCAGTTTGCTTCTAAATTGTACTAAACTGTTAACATTAAATTTGATTTCGTAAAATCCACCAATTTTCCAAATTTGATTTAATCTTGTTTTATCGATGAAACATGTAAAGTGTTGCAAAATCTTGATTTACTCAAACAAAAAGTTTAAATAAATAATATTATAATATAAATAAATTTTAAAAATACAAACATAGCAATCCGGCTACACACAATTTCGAAATTTTTACGAACAGCTTCGTAAATATTTTGACATCTGTTTTTTTTTGAAAACCCAAAATAATTGTTTTTTCTTGCAAGTCAAATACAAAATTGAATATTTTTTATGCATGTGTAACAAAAAAATTTTTTGATGATTTTTCGAGTGTAATTTTCATAAATTATTTTTTAAATGTAAGATATGAAAATGAAAAGAGATGAAAATATATGTTATGAATATACACAAAACAAAATGCGTGCAGAAAAAATAGTACTAATAGTCAAAAAGTTTTACTATAATAAAATAACAAAAAAATTTATATATATTATACACATACACCTAAAAAATATTTTTTAACTATCGAAATAGTTGATTTTTTAAGCGAAAATATTTGTTGCACGAGAAAAATAAATGTTACACATATAAATATTTATAAAAAAAAATTTTAATTGAAAACATATAACCAATCACGTCATCTACATGTGAGATTGGTACTAAAACATATTACTTAATTGCTTATTTTTATAGTACTAGAATGTTAAAAACTATTCGAAAAATGTTATCGGTACCGAAAATTAAATTAGTGCGGATGTACAATTTTTGTTATATTTAAATGCAAATGGATGACTAACGTAAGTGTATAGCGGCTATGTTATACTGTTGATAGACGGCGTCTTTTACAGTCGGTATGTATTTTTTTATGTTTTTTATTTAGGGTTCTCGAAGTTGAGCTGACCGGCTAGCTAGTTCGAGTAACACTGGGACTTAAATGTCTATTGTAATAAATTCAATAAATTCAATAAATTCAATCAATAATAAATTCATTAAATTTTGTGCATTTGTTATTTTCTGCTTTTTTAAACGCGATTGATTGTTACATTCTTGTTTGGAAAACGCGTTTGCAATATTTCTACAATATACTATTACAATATAGATTAGAATACATAAGATTTCTAGGTCACACTAGCTAACAGGTTGTTTAACAGATGGATTAAGTATAAGAGTTATTGAAAAAATTAGCTCATTAGTTCTAGTACAATCTTGTTGTTGTTCTCTATTGAAATCAAACCGACAGCCATACAAAAGAAAAACCAATTGGTTTTTCTTCAATTGGTCTAAAAGTAAATTAATTTAATTTGTCGTTTGTCGCCCCTGACTTTTTTTTACTATTGATGAACGTAAAAATTTGAAGGAAAAAATTAATCAACAGTGACAAACTTTGTAACTGGAAAGTAGAACTATTGCAAACTCTACAAACAGTTATAAAACACATAAAAATTAAATGATTTGAATTTTAATTTTTTTGGATACTTTGACGAATTTTTCACCTTCATTAGACACAACTCAGAAATTAATTCTAATCTTATTTCCCGCAAACGAAATTTTCCAAAAATCAATACAAATCTTATGAAAAACCGCAGAAAACTTCAAATATTTAATTTTTAAAATGAATAACTTATTCGTCGTTTTAATAATTTAAAAACTTTTCGGTTCTTTTTTTTCGGTTTACACAACAAGAATCCTTTTATCGATTTTATATGATGAACCCTTTCCCACCCGAAATGGTTTTTAATCTGGAAAAACAAACAAAAATCTTTTGTAAGCAATTTTTTTTTGAGTTTCTTTATTTCGTTTGATAAAAAATTATTAGATGAGTTTCCTTTATTGTTTGTTGTTGTTGTTGTTGTGTTTCGTTTTGGTTGATCATAAGAAAAATTAATGGAAAACAAAACACGTTCTATCACATGATATTACCTAAAGGGAATGTTATAAATTGATGATGTGTTAAAGGAATGAAGAAACAATTTTTGTATCCTTTCTTAATTTTTATTATTATTAATATCATAAGAAAATTGAAAAACAAAATTTATTTTCTAGTATTCTTATATAAAACAGAAAGAAGAAAAAACCAAAGTTTTGCTACAGGAGATGAAAACACTGTTTTTCGTAAGTGAAAATTTGTTCACAAGTTGCCCAAGTTGGGCAATTTCACAAACGTGAAACGTTTTCATCTCGCGTAGCAAAATTTACTATTGGAAAACACGAGTGGAAAAAAACCTATTTTCACAGTGGAATAGCCTTGATTCTTGAATGAAAATCGAAAATAGACATTTTGTATGCTATCGTAGAAAAAATTATTTTTTGCACTTTGGGTTTAATATGAATATTTATTATTCATACAATCATACATATTATTTATACTAAAATTTATTCCTTATTTATTTTATGGATTTTTAAATTTCGTTTTATAGAAAATAAGTTTTAAAACATTGATTGGATGTGTTATAAAGAAAAGTTTTTAGATGAAAAATCACATATCGTCTAACAAAAAAGTTTCTCAATTTTTGTTGGAAAACAAACAAAAAGATCTGAAACTTTTTTTTATGCTGAATCGTTTGTGAAAAGTTTAAATATTTATTTAAATTAAATTAGTTGGATCAAGTTTATTATTCTTTATTTGTTTTTGTAATCAAAATTTTTGATAAAACGAAAATCGATTGTTCAATTTTATGTTAATATTATGATTTTCATTGCAGTTGTAAGATAAGTTTTATGTTTTTATGTAATTTTTATTTTTCAATCAAGCTCAATGTTTTTGTGATCGTGCCAATTTTTTGTTCAATGTATAGATATTTGTCTTAACAGAAATATATCTGTCATTATTGGCACAGAAGTTTTATAGTTTTGACTGATTGTTTTGTATAAAAGTGTAATTTTAACTACCCTTGACTGAAATATTAAGTGATCCAAGGAATAGGAGTAGATAATTGTTTAAACGGTAACAATGTTACCCATTTGATTTGTAGCAGTTGTTTTAAGTTGGACCAGTATAATATTTTATATTTGATATTTCTATTTCAGTCAAAAATGTATTTTAGTGAACCCATTATTAATCAGGTGTTAGAAGTTTGCCGATGTGAATTCTGTCCATCAAGCTTAGGTTATTTTGAAGTAAAACTTCTTTAGGCGAGTTATGAGAATTTTGCAACGGAAGTTACACATTTTTATTTTAAGTTTTAATGAAGTTATCATTTGAACAGATATATAACCACATATATTCATCTCTATCATACTACAGTCTCATTTTGAATTTTAAACATATACATGCACACAATTCCAAAAAGAAAGTAGAAATTTAAACACATTGAAATAAAAAAAAATTAGAAGCACAAAGGCAAACGAATATTATGTTTGGCAAGTATGCGATACAATTCGATTATGTGTATTGTATTTTTATACACTTATTCAGTATCGTACTAAATGTTATATTAGTTGGACGTGTCGATTTTAGATTTAAATATCTTATTCGTAATATTTTATTGAGTTTCGTAATTTTTTAAATTTATATTTTGAATTGTTTTAGTTTTTATTTGGATGATTTAAATTGTATTCTATTTGGATTGATTTCGGTCCAATAGTTTTCTATGATGTGAAAAACCCGTTTTTCAGAAAATTGGAAAAACCCGTATTTTTATTATTTTAGGCAATTTCGTCAAAACATCTTAATCTGTTTGGATAGTCTGAGTTGTATTATATTGCTATAGATTTCGAAGTAGTCGTATATAATTTTCTATGACTAAAAATATGCCGTTTTTTCAAAAGTTTATTTTTAAATAAAAATATTTGTGTTGATTAAATTTGTTTTGTTAAATAGAAAAATGAGTGCCTGAAATCTTTGCACGCGGTTGAAATAAATTTCTTTGGCTACTGTGGCACGTATTAATAAAAAGATTAAATATAAAACAAATGTGTCATATTGGAATTTAGAGTTGCATTGCTTGATAATATAATTTACAGCATTTGTAATAAAAAGCAATATTAACATAATGTATTACAAAGTCAATTCAATTATTATCATAATTGAAATATGAAATTAGAGGTTTATGACAAATTTGCTAAATTTATTGAAAAACCATCAATTTCTGTACCAAATCTTGTTGTTAGTTAAATTAAGTGGACATGTATTCATCGTGAAATTTGATTTATAATACGTTGTAAGACTTTGTAAAACATGTAAATATGGCTTTTTACTACACATTGTTGTAAATTATATTATCAAGAATGTTAGAAAGAAACTCTAAATTTCAATATGACATATCTATTTTATTTTATATTTAATATTTTTAGTAATACCTGCTGCAGTGGCCAAAGAAGTTTTACTTCAACAGCGTGTAAAGATTACGCACTTCATTTTTTTTAAAGCTGGAGTTCATCTTTCATTTCAGAATATTTCAAAATTAGATATGTATTTTATTTCAAATATTTCATCATCACTGTTATGTTTTTATTTATTTATAATTAAAAGAAAAATGGATGCAGTTATGCAATAACGTGTCAACCCACAAAAATAAAACTTTGAAGATATTAACATGATATAATCCTTTCATACTTAAAAAATTTTAAGCGAGTTTAAATGATTTGGATTTTTTTTGCTCTTAAAATTTAAGATATTATTAACACACTCATTATCCGTCAAAAACTTTTTCCGATAAAAACTTGTAGTGTTTAATATATTTAAATTTAAATAATTAATCACCACAAACGCAAACGATCATTTTCTTGTGCCATCTACCATCTAAACATATACCGATAAAATCATATTGCAGCGCTAAACAATTAATTAACTAATTAATTAAGTTGTTCGAAAAACGAACCAAAAAATAAAAAATCGATTTCAGGTTCAATGGCTTTCGTTGTCAATTTTGGTTGGCGCTAAAATAAAATAAAATTTCACTTCTTTTCGAGCTTTTAGCAAGTTACTACATTTAACAAATTTAATGTGTATTCTAAAAATCCGTGCGCTTGGATATTATTATATTTAAAATTCCTAAAACTGTTTATAGAGTTAGTTATAAAATAAACTTGTATATTATACATATATACAAATATTGTTTGTAATAAATATATTTCGAATACAAAGTGCTGCTGTTATAAATGATTATAAATTTGCAACGAAATATCATCATTGGTGACGCCGATAACGGTTTTTACCGTATGCAAGCAACATATAATTACAAGTATATTTGCTGGACAGTCTGGTACATTTATGTGCCAGGCTTAGAGGTACGTATTTTTACGATATTAAAGTACAGTGTGTGTTCTTTAAAAAGTTTTATCATTTTTGGTGCCGCAATTTATAAACAAAAATCTACAAACTTAATCGCAACAACTACAGCAAGATTTATGCTCCGTAATTTAAAACGGATACAGCATCATCATTTAAAAACTATAAATCATATGAAGGATCACCTGGATTACAGAAGAAATTGAATATATTAAAATTATAAATGCAACAAAGATATTTTTTAAAAAAAATCAACTGTAATCTGAATATAATCAAACATTACTTATGCTAAAATTAATATTTTTTACATCGAATCAAAAAATTTTAAATCATTAACGCCATCGTTGGATCAATACAAGTATTACGTCATCAATCATAATAATTATAAACATTGACGTCTCATCTTTGTCAACCACCGTTGGACCTATACAGATAAACATTTTTTTTTTCTTATTAAGAACATTTATTTTTTTGCTGGTTATAATAACTTTGAAAATTTATATTGATTGAAATAATATAACGTAATTTTAAATTTGATTCATTTTATTCATAATTAACTCTAATTCATTGTTTTGATAATTAAATTTCATTTTTCGAATCCATAGTAAATTATCGTGTTGGGAGAATAACTTATCTTTAAAACAATAAAAAAAAAGATTGTTTTTAATTTTTTTTTCACTTTAAATTAAAATCAGTTAAATTTGATAAATAATAAAATAATTAAAGAACATTACGGTGTTGGGTAATTAATTACATAAATTTTTTTTGCTTAAATCATATTTTTTTTTGGAAAAAAATTATTTTTTTTATATAAATTTTTAGATATTTTTATTCAGGTATTTTAGTCTTCTCTTAAATTTAACTCTCCACTATTTGTTTTGTAAAATAACAAGCGCACTGAACCACGAATCAGTGGTATTCAAAATACACACGGAATATCGCGTTTACTTATTTGTTTTAACGTTAACGTTTCTTTTACGCGTTTACTTACATTTATTTTACCTTACCGTCAACCAAATGTCGGACGACGAAAAAATGAGTCCAGCTCAAGATATGAAAAGAGACGACTCTTTAGAGCTTGGCTCTGCCTCTAATATGAAACTGCAGCCGTTGTGGGAACGACGACCACAAATTTGGTTCCAAGTCGCAGAACAAACTTTTGAGATGCAGGGTATCAAAAGGGATACCCAAAAGTATCTGCACGTGCTTCACGCACTTAACCCTGAAATTTGCGAACTGGTTTCAGATGTGATTGCTCAACTGCCTGAAACCAACAAGTAAGAGCATCTTAAACAAAAATTGTTGGATCGGCTTGCACCATCGGATGAGCGACGCTTAGAAATGCTCTTAACAGCACAAGATTTAGGTGATCAAACACCATCCGAAAAGCTACGGCATATTAAACAGCTAGCTGGTACTAATTTTAGTGAAAAATTAGTACGATTGCTCTGGGTTCGCCATTTACCAGAGGTAATAAGAATACCACTAGCTGCCATACCCGATTCAACAACAATCGACACCATGGCGACAATGGGGGATAAGATGTATGAAGCGATGGCAGTTGGCAATAGTCGAACGCAAATAAATGAGGTTCGTCAGCATCGCTCAGTCAAACGTGACACCGTAGAAGATCGACTAGAAAAACTAGAACTACAGTTCAACCAACTAACTCAGCGATCAAGATCTAGTTCAAGACATCGGAACTATTCCAACAATTCAAACTATCGTGGCAGATCATCATCTCCATACCGACTACGGCCGAGATCGCAAAGTAGACCGAGGAACAAGAATGGTATATGTTACTACCATCAAACATTTGGAACTGCAGCACGCAAATGCAGATCTCCGTGCACATTTGGTCAGGGTGCATCCAAGAGCACTATGGAGATAGACCAATCCCTAAATACAAAAAACGGTTAAAGCTCGAGGTCGAGACGGCTGTGGTCAATACCAAGTATTCCAGCCGTCTATTCTTATATGACAACACCAATAAACAAACCTTTCTTATAGACACGGGGGCAGACCTTTCGGTGCTCCCAGTCAATCTTTATAAATCAGTAACATTCAGTTCAAAATCTCCGGATCTAATATTATCAGCTGCCAACGGCACGATAATCAATACCTACGGAACAAAGCTCCTACAGGTAGATATCGGCCTAAAACGAACATTCACACACGCTTTCGTGCTAGCGCAAGTGAATGGTCCAATCATTGGCGCTGATTTTCTCAGCAAATTTGGCCTTTTAGTCGATCTGAAACAAAAACGGCTGATTGATTCAGCTACCCAGCTGTCAATCAATCCCACAATGGTTAGTGTTGATACGCCAACACCCATCCATTATACGATCGACAACGATTACGGCCTGCTACTAAAGAAGTTTCCTTCCCTAACAGCAGAGCCGAACTACAACTTACCGGTCAAACATAACGTGGTACATCATATTGTTACCACCGGTCACTTGCCTGTGTCAAGACCACGCAGACTAGATCCAATTCGTCAAAAAGCTGCGTTCACAGAATTTCAACATATGGTTGAACTTGGAATTTGTCGCATTTCTTCCTCTTCTGTATCTTGTCCGCTTCACATGGTTCGAAAGAAAGATCTCGACTGGAGACCATGTGGAGATTATCGCAGGTTAAACGCGGTCACGATTCCTGACAGCTATCCGATACCGCACATACAAAATTTTTCGATGAATTTGTATGGTTGCAAAATTTTCTCTAAAATGGACCTTATTAGAGCTTATCATCTCATTCCCGTCGCGAATGAAGATATTCACAAAACTGCAATTACCACTCCATTTGGCCTCTTTGAATTCACTCGAATGCCTTTCGGTTTACGTAATGCTGCACAAACGTTTCAGCGTTTCATCAACGAAATCGTTCGAGAATTAGACTTCGTATTCGTCTACATCGACGATATCTTAGTGGCATCGAAAAATGAGGAACAACACAAACTTCATCTGGAACAACTATTCCAGAAACTAAGCGAGTTTGGCGTTCACATAAAGAGTTCAAAATGCGTTTTTGGCGTAAACACTCTTGAATTCCTCAGCCACACGATCACCCCTAATGGTATTCTGCCTTCTCAAGAACGAATTAATGCCATTACGGAATTCCCAGCACCAACATCAATCAAACGTATTCAGCAATTCGTCGGTATGATAAATTATTATCATAGATTCATACCGAAACTAGCTGAAACACTTGCCCCAATTCACACACACTTGGCTGCTTTACTGAAAAAGCCCAAGACTCCGGAAAATTTTACTTGGCCAAACGAATGTCAACTCGCATTCACCAAGCTAAAAACTGAATTGGGCAATATCACGTTGTTAGTGCATCCACATAACGATTCTGCATACAGTATCACTACGGATGCATCGAACATTGCTGTCGGAGCAGTGTTGCAACAACGTAATAATGATTGTTGGGAACCACTGGGATTTTTCTCAAAGAAACTTTCAGACGCTGAAACTAAATACTCTGCATTCGATCGAGAGCTACTCGCAATTTACCTAGCTATAAAACACTTCAGGTATTTTGTCGAAGGTCGCGAATTCACAATTTACACCGACCATAAGCCGCTCACTCGTGCAATACATTCTAAAACGGAACAAAATCCAAGGCAATCTCGCCATTTAGATTTTATTAGTCAATTTACTACCGATATCCAGCATGTGCAAGGTAAAGACAACACAGTCGCGGATGCATTATCTCGTGCATCCGACAACGAAACTGCATCAGTTGAGACTCACTTCAACTACGATGCTATCATCGCTGCACAAAAAGCAGACTTAGAACTTCAGAATTTATTTTCTGGTTCCGTATGTCACGCTAGTTCATCAATGAAACTAGAGCTTTTTAAACTACCAGGATTCGAAATAGTCTGCGAAACATCAACGGGTAACAATCGCCCATACATCGCAGAACCATTACGTAAAACAATCTTCAACACTTTACACAACTTGTCACATCCTGGTGTTAACGGTACACGTAAATTGATTACAGCTCGATATTTTTGGCCCAGTATTAATAAAGATATTAATCACTGGACAAAATCTTGTCTATCTTGCCAACGCTCTAAGGTCCAACGGCATACAAAAAGTCCTACGGGACAATTCGAAATTCCACAATCTCGTTTCGAACATATCCATATAGATATCGTAGGTCCACTTCCTCCTTCTAATGGATGTTCATATATTCTAACTTGCGTTGATCGATTCACTCGATGGCCAGAAGCTTATACTATGTCTGACATGTCTGCTGCTACCATAGCCACGACATTTGTCAACAATTACGTATCACGATTCGGTGTTCCACTGCACATCACAACTGATCAGGGAACACAATTCGAGTCAAAACTATTCTCCGATTTAACGAAACTTTTGGGCTCACATCGGATACGTACAACTGCCTACCATCCACAAGCGAATGGAATGGTAGAACGTTTTCATCGACAACTTAAAGCTGCTCTTATGGCCAGAGGCAACACTACTCAGTGGAGCTCCGAAATACCAATAATTCTTCTAGGTATTCGAGCCACAGTAAAAGAAGATCTGAAGTGCTCACCCGCAGAACTTGTCTACGGACAAACACTGAAACTGCCCGGTGAGTTCTTCGTTGAAAATCCTCTTTCACAGCTGCCTACTCATGATACAGTTATTGATCAACTTCGAGATAAGATGCACAACTTAATTCCAACAGCTACACGACAAACCAAACAAAACGACATATTTGTTCCAAAGTCGCTAGAGAACTGCGACTACGTTTTCGTTAGGGTTGATAGAGTACGCACTGGTTTACAAACCCCATATGAAGGTCCTTACAGAATCATACGACGTCTACGAAAACATTTCGTTATCGACATCAAAGGCAAACAACAATCTGTCTCGATCGACTGGTTGAAGCCAGCGTATGGTATCTTGTGTTCAGCTGATCGTTCACCAGCTTCTCGAACACACAAAGCTGTTCATTTAGAACAGACATACTAAACGGGGGCTTTCATCTACGAGCGGGGTACTGTAGTGTTTAATATATTTAAATTTAAATAATTAATCACCACAAACGCAAACGATCATTTTCTTGTGCCATCTACCATCTAAACATATACCGATAAAGTCATATTGCAGCGCTAAACAATTAATTAACTAATTAATTAAGTTGTTTGAAAAACGAACCAAAAAATAAAAAATCGATTTCAGGTTCAATGGCTTTCGTTGTCAATTTTGGTTGGCGCTAAAATAAAATAAAATTTCACTTCTTTTCGAGCTTTTAGCAAGTTACTACATTTAACAAATTTAATGTGAATTCTAAAAATCCGTGCGCTTGGATATTATTATATTTAAAATTCCTAAAACTGTTTATAGAGTTAGTTATAAAATAAACTTGTATATTATACATATATACAAATATTGTTTGTAATAAATATATTTCGAATACAAAGTGCTGCTGTTATAAATGATTATAAATTTGCAACCAAATATCATCAAACTCAAAGGCCTCAACTTTAAACAGCACACTACAGAGGACCACACGTAAATTATATATCACACATAACAAATATAAATACCACACATAAATAAGTCAGGCAAGTGCGAATATAATTCGCTCGCTGAGAGTTCCATGTACTTAATATTTGAGAAAACAACAGTTTTGTATAGTTTCACGTTGGGTTGCATCTTACCCAAAAAACACTCCTTTTTGGCAGTTTATAAAAAACTAAGCAGTCGAAAAATCAACGAAATTTTTTTTTGAACTATTTTGATCTTTTTCAATTTTTCTAAACCAAACTCGATTCCTTACAAAAAACTTTTGTTTTACTATCTCCTTTTCTATGTTCATAAAATATAGATGATAATTTTTTTTTGCTGCCAGAAATTTTATTTTTCATTCATACATACAAACTATGAAATTTAAACAGTAGGCTTTGTATTAACTGTCGGAAATTTTTCTTGTCGTCGATAATTTTGCTTTGTCGTTATGATAATTCTTTGTTGTCATTTTTCCTTCTAACAAAATGAAATATAATTTCATCTTAGTAGGCGCATAAACGCTATAACTTTGAAATTTACGTTTGACAAACGAACATAAACATGCAATCATTTATGAATAAAAACGGACATTTTTATTATTTGAAAATTGCATTTTCACATAATTTTGTATTGTTGCATAATTAAAAATTTTATTTAGAAACTAATAATTATCTTTTAAACAAAATTATAATAAAAAAAATTTTCTCATAAAATACCACCTTTGATTGAAATTTTTGTCTAAAATTTTTCAATTTTACTCATTAAATTATTTTTAAGCAGCAATGCTCAATCAAACCACTACTTAAACCGCTCGTCCATCGGACTCGTGGTTTATTGTGCGCTTCGATTCGCAGTGTTGCTAAATAATTTAATTCGTAAAATCAAAAAATTTTCGAAAAAATTTCAATGATTCGTGGTATTACAACCGAAAACAAATATTTGAATTTTTTTGTTATCAGTAGGCGAGGGAAAACACATTTAAAAAAATCCCAGCGGCAGGTATATCCGCTAGAAATAGGTAGATTTCGGGGTCAGACGGTTTTGTGTCCAAATAAAATTAGATAAGTCAGATTAGTTTAAATAAAAAACATAAGTAGAAACAGAATAATTCAAAAAAATTATCGAACCAAATTAAATACATTATCCAAACTAACTCCATCAATACAATTTCGAAAGTTTTATTTAAGTTGGTTTAAACTACTTTTAATAACATATTAAATCCACCAAAGATCAAATGAACTACGTCACAACTACAATTATACCATCACACATAATTTATGATCAAACATTATCAAACAATTTTGTTTCAAAATCATCTTTTGTTGTTGTGTTTTTTTGTTCTTATTTAATCTTTTTCAAACGCTTACTTAGTAAAAAAAATAAAAACAAAAGAGATTTTGATAATTTTTCTATGGTATTAAATGGCTTGATATTTTTTTTGCAAGAGGCTCATTATAACGCTTATAAAAATGGAACCTTTTGGGTTAGAAAGCTGAAATTTTTTGAGGTTATAGTTGAAAAGTATGTTTAAAAGCTAAGATGAATTTAAATAACATAAACTGAAACATGATGAAAGCATTGCCTTTTGCGTTTGTTTTCATTTCAACAGCCCTAGGGTCTCAACCGTTAAACTTAAACTATTATTTTTGAAAATTTTGGAAAGATTTATATTTTAAGTACGTGAAAAAAAGTTTTCAAATATGAGCTTGGCCATTTCAGCTAGATCAAGGACAGCAAACTTTAGTAAATTTTTAAAACAGCTGATTTTTGAGGAACCTGAAACGCCAAGGTTGTCATCTGGATAAAAATGATAAAAAAAGGTTCAAATATTCAATATTTTTAAATTTTATTAAAATATAATAATAATTCAAACGGAAGTTATAGCGCCCTAGATTATTCGACTTTTTAGGCTCTAGCCGCTTAACCGGTACCCGGATATGGCCAGTTCACGAACTCGTCAGAAAATTAACACAAATAAACACAGAAAATTATTTTGGTGTAGGTCGAAAAATGCGACCGTGAGAGTGCCGCTAAATTCCGTTATACCTCATATCGTTATATATATATTATATATATATATATATATATATATATATATATATATATATATATATATATATATATATATATATATATATATATATATATATATATACATATATATATATATATATATATATATATATATATATATATATATATATATATATATATATATATATATATATATATATATATATATATATATATATATATATATATATATATATATATATATATATATATATAAATATATATATATATATATATATATATATATATATATATATATATATATATATATATATATATATATATATATATATATATATATATATATATATATATATATATATATATATATATATATATATATATATATATATATATATATATATATATATATATCGTTATATATACTCATATCGTTATATATATATATATAATTTTTTTTTTTTGTTTTTCCATCTCCGCTTATCACATATAGTCGTTTGGCATCAAAATTTTTCCGAAATTCCGAGATGAAGCCCATTGCAATAGGTAGATTTTTATATGAAATCTACCTAGCTGTAGAAAACTTCAACTTAATAGCACTTATAGTTTGTGAATAAACCGATTATGTAGAAATTCGGACGGACACTGAAGTCTCACCAATACCGTTTTTACTTTACCGATATAGTCCAGGAATATTAGGGGTTCCACCCCGGAATGAGAGATAGTCAGCTATAAACTTGTATAAACATTTATTTTGGCACCCTAAATCTTGTCTGAAAACCTACTTATCGTAGGGTGTCCGCGACTACAGAAATTTCAAGGTCAAAGGTCAAAAAATCGATTTTTTACACATTTATTGCAATTATCTCGTTTCCTATGGGCTTTATGCTATTTGTATCTTGTGTAAATATTGTAGAAGATTAAATTCTCTACAACATTTGTTTAAACATTTTGTTATATATTGAACCATTTTCGAGATAGAAGGCAGAGCTCGCGGTGTGTTTAACTATTTAGAGTATCATTCGAGGTCAACCTGTAGTTCCGATTCAAAATATGCTATATAAAGTTTATAAATTATTGATAAATATATAATTCTAAATAATTTGCATTTTTTTTCAATAATTCAGTATCTATTCATTTATTAACACTTACCTACTCGTGTAATTATAAAGATATTAAGGGAAATAAATTTTTTAATTCTAATCTGGTTTATACTAATTACTTAATAACTAAATAAAAAGAAAAGAATTAAATTTTTAATTAATGTTTTTATTGAAAAATACCATTCCATACATTGATGAACGTTGAAATTTAAAAAATTGAATAAAAATAATAAGAACTACAAATTTTAATTTCAATTAACTTCTTCTTCTTCATCATTGTCTTCCAGTCGCTGTAAAATTTCAAATTCCTCTGTGTTCTCGTCTTCAACATCATTTGTCTGTTCTTCTAGGATTTCGGGATCAAAAGCACTGTCTTCATTGATATCACTCTGATATGGTGAAGCATTAAGACAAGCTTGCCCTTACACTGGCCGTACGCTAAAGAGCACTGCAACCCTGCTTTCCTACATCCACACTGATTATAGATTGCCAACAAGGTTCGCACTCCATTCTTAAATAATGATTGAACCGGCCAGTTTTCTTCTTCAAATGCTGCAGCAATTTGACCCAGATTCGGAAGTTTCTGGAGTGTTTTTACAAAAGTTTTTTTCCTTTTCTAAAGAGCGCAGAAGTCGTGTCACAACCACTTATTGCATGCAGAAACAAAATGTGTTTTTTAGAACGAGGATATTTATCAAAATTTTTGGAAGAGTATATTTCAGTTTTTACATTTCCTTTGCCAACTTTTTTGAAGAAAATTTCTTGTTGATGAGATATGGTACGCTCAATTAAAGTGACAAGTAAATCTATATCTTTTCTTATTATAACAGCAGTTTTTTGACGTTTAGATTCATCAATAGCTGTTTCAAAAATCAATAATCTTCTCAATAACTCTAAATAGTTAAACATTGCGCGCGCTCTGCCCTCTATCTCGAAAATGGTTCAATATATAAAAAAAATCTTTAAACAAAAATTGTAAAAAATTTAATCCTCTACAATATTTATGTCGGATACAAATAGCATAACGCCCATAGGAAACGAGATATTTGCAATAAATGTGTAAAAAATCAATTTTTTAACCTTTGACCTTAAAATTTCTGTAGTCGCGGACACACTACGATAAGTAGGTTTTGAGACAAGATTTAGGGTGCCAAAATAAAGGTTTATACAAATTTATAGCTGACTATCTCTCATTCCGAGATACTTGCCCTAATTTGACTAATTTTCCTGGACTAATACCGTTTTTACTTTTTTAAAGTTTTATCATGTTGTTTTTTCATAAACTCTTAAGCTTTCCCTACTTGTATTTCAAATTTTTTAGGATCAAGCATTTTTTGGTTTTAATTTTCTGAGAGTGTTGGGAGTTTGGTACGAAGCATTCTCGACATCAAAAGTTCAGATGGAGAGTAAAAATTGTCTTTAGGAGTTGTTCGTAAATGAAGCAAACTTAAATAAGGATCCGTATTTTCTTCGTCACATTTATAAAAATCTTTTCAACAGTTTTTACTGAGTTCTCATTTAACCGATTACTTTTTGGATGATATATGGACTTGTAGTAGTATGCTTTAGTATGCGTTCCATAATTCCATAAAAGAAGCAAACTTCTGAATTATATGGCGGTCCATTGTCAGAAACTAGCTCTTGTAGAATCCCATGACGAGCGAAAATGGATTTTAACTGAATAGAGGAACATTTGATCCTGAACTTAATAATGCAATTTCAATGAATTTGGAGTAGTAATCGACGAGGATCAAAAAATTCTTATTTTTGTAACTAAATAAATCTACTGCTACTTTAGAAAAAGGGAGATCTGGAATTTTATGTGGAATCAAAGACTGTTTGTTATTACTATTTGAGTACTTCATACAAGCTTCACATTATTGAACAAAGTTTTTTATTTCGTAGTCAATTCCTGGCCAAAATATTAGTTCTCTCGCCAATTGAAGACATTTCTCTATTCCAAGATGAATTTCGTGAAGTTTTTATAAAATTTCCTTTCGAAGTTTATTTGGGACAATTATTTTTATTTCTTTTAAGACAAGCCTATCTATTACATGAATTTCATCTCGCATATTAATGAACGGGTTTGCTAATACGTGGCATTTAATTTTACACACAGGCCAATTATTTGAATGGTATTTCATAATAATCTGCAAACATTCATCATTTTTAGTTTCATTTTTGATTTTTACAAGTTGTCTTCAGACATGGCAAAATTAGACGAAATTAAATTCACATAAAGGAGCTCTGGACAAAGTATATGCTATAATCATTAATCGACATGGTTTGTAATTAACTTTTAAGTCATACCTTTGAATTTGTAACATCATTCGTTGAAGACGTATTGGATCTTTATGTAATGACTTGTTAAATAGAGTAACTAAAGGTTGATGATCCGTTACAACCAAAACTGTCTGACCATAAATATATTGGTGAAACTTAGAGCATCCAATATAGCTAAAAGCTCTTTTTCAATTTGCGCATAGCGCTGTTGAGTATCAGTGACTTAGAACCAAAAGCAAGAGGTCTGTTTGGTTAAAGCAAATTGTGAAGAGTCGACTGAAAGTGTTATTTGCTTTTCGGTATCGAAATATGACAAAATAGGTACGAAGGATACCGTAATTTTTTGTTCATCAAATGCTTTTTGACAATTTGCATCCCATATAAATCAACGTCATTTTCAAGCAAAAGTTTTAGAACAGACGTTTTATCCGACAAATTTGATATAAACTGCCCAAAATATGCAACCATTTTATTTATTTTCATTTCATTTTACTAATTTTAAAAATATGACCTACATAAGACATTTCGTTTTAACCAAACCTACATTTTGACCTATTAAATTTTAACTCAACTTCTTGTGCCCGTTTAAAAACATCCTTAAGTTTATTATAATGCTCCAGTTCAGTTTTCCCATGTACATACTAACAAATCATTGATATATATTTCGACATTTGGCGACATTTATAGATATATAAAAATTTCACACATTATTCGGTGAATTATTTCTGGTGCAGCATTTATACTATACTGTAATTTCAGAAATCTATACCGTCCAAACGGTGTATTAAAAACGCACATCTTTGAACTATTTCATCCAACGGCATCATCCAAAAACCAGGATTGGCATCTTAAGTAGAAAAAATCGTACTACCATAGAGCCTACTTCGAATCAACTCAATATCAGGAATTGGGTAATGAGATATCATTGTTGCTCTATTTAAATTCCTTGGGTCAAGACAAATTCGTATGTCATTATTAGATTTCAAAGACGAGAACAATTGAGCTAACCCACTCAAGGTTCCGTTACTTTAACAATTACATTATTTTCACTCATTGATTCCAATTTTTCTTTAAGCTTTTCATGTAAATGGAAAGGAATTTTCCGTAGTGGTTCTTCAGAAAAAAAAAATGTTTTTTCGAAAATAATTATTTTATTTTATTTCCACGACAATTTACTGTTCAAATCAATATGACACAAAACTTTAAAACAATGTTTATAATGTTATCAACACTTCTGACACCATGTTATGTTTTTATTTATTTATAATTAAAAGATAAACATGGTTTGAAAATACTTGATTATTATTGATTTCAATTTCATACACGTCTTGTGTCTACAAAGACATAAAAGCAAGAGGTCGGAAATAGTTATAATACTTATTGAGCTAACTGATGCGTTCGGTAAATACAACATTATAGCTACTTCTGATGTGTTCGTTTTACATTATGTAACAGTTACGACGAATGGGCTGATTAAAACATTTTTTAATACCAACTAGAAATTTAAACACTTATGTGGACAATCAAATAGCATTGAAATCGCTAGACCCAGTTACAAAGACGTCAGAAAAAACACTGAGATATCTTAAAAAAGTAAAAATGGCAGGACTCCAGCCATAATAACCCCAGTTGGAAATCAAACGATAAACAACGTTTTTTTATTTTACTAAATGGAGATCGTAACTTATTAATATAAGACCTAAATTGCATCGTATATTTAGTCTTTAATTATAACCTAGAGCGTATTTGTGTTGCATGTTCCAGTAAGTTTTACATCTATCAAATTTGATTCCTTTGTTTAAATTAAAAATAATGAAAATATATTAAAATTTATCACCCATATAAACTATCTTTACGTGTACACAATATATTGTGTCAACATCGAATAATAAATTTCAATTCAGATCTTATCAAAGAAATTACTATAAACAGGTTGAATCCGATTCTCTTCTTCACTATGCCAAATTCTATTAAAATTTAAATTTCATCTTATCTCGAGTTCTTGTATTTATTTTTTTTTTAAGTAGATTTCGTTTTATATGTTTGCAAAAGAAAATACATTTAAATTGATATCGACATTTTTATGGTATCCAAATAGAAAGTGTTAAATAAAAAAAATCGAAAACAGGAAAATTGTGAAAAATTGGATTTAAACAAGATTGAATTGTAAACAAGTGAAAACATAAAACGAAAGTATCACGTACAATCTTGTCTATTGAGATATATGAATAAAAATTTGATAGAACTATTGTTATTGTATAAGAAATCTTATGTAATATGTTAATCTAAACGCAATCTGTTTGACTGTTCTGTAATGATGATGATGATTACAACACAAATTATCATTGCCATAATCAAACTATCAAGCCAAAAAATTACTTTCAAAAATTTTATTACTTTTGTAGCGATAAAATGAATCTACTACCTTCAAGGTATGAAATAAAAAATTTTTAAAAAAAGACAAGTTATAAAAGGATTCAACAACAAGGATGGTCATTATATCATTTAATTTATTTAATCCCATTAGGGTTTTTTTTTATAAAAGAAAATGGTTTTCAATGTTAATTTTCTTTTACATCTAACCAATTTCGTATCCTTTTTCGTCTGAATTTAATTTAAAGGATTTTCCCTTTTCTTGAATGAATTTGATTTTCATTTTCTTTTTACATTCGTAATATTATTTATATGGATCAACGATTTTCAAGGTAAGACGCAACGTAGTACGAAATGGCATTTTTATATTAAAGGTTCTATCAAGAAATTTGCAAGTTAAATGAATTTATATAAAAGAAAAAATTTGTATTTAGATCTAAATCCATTTCACATCTGTTAAAAGAAATGGTTGTAAGCTTTATTAAGGATATGATGGTTCAAAAATAAATCAACCCATTCAAATTGTATTTTATGTCCGAATAAACAATTCTTTGTGTATTAGTAATTGAACACATCATTTTTAACACGAAAGAGTAAGGAGGTAATCAATATAAAATAATTACCAGCAAAATCGATATTGATTTATGAGTTACACCATAATCACTCCTCCTTCTTAAAAAACTAGAAAAACCAAACTCTCACTAGGAAAATCCCAACAAAAAACTAATCATATGTATGAATTTAATTTAGTGAAAAAGCTTCAAAAGCGGTAAGTCAACATTTTATATTTATTTTTCATTTTATTTATTATTATTAAATATTTTAGCATCAATTTACTACTTGACCTACAGAGTACTCTGTCTGACACGAGATCGAAATAAGCAAATCACCTTTGAGCAAAAGCACAGGGTTAGGTTTTGTTTGCTTGACGATAAATTGCCTTGATAACCGATCCAACCGTTGTGTCAAATGATCAAGAGGATGAAATATCTCAACTGTTCTAATTTAATTTTAAAGATTTTAATGCAGTGACATGTTTAACTGTTGTATCAATGAAATACTGAAGTATCTTTGGAGAGTTCTCTTGCGGCGGGCCAATGTCATACAAATTCCACGTATGTACTTATTGCTTCATTATTATAGCGGCTGCAAAACGACGCTCAAGCAATTTTATAATTAGATGGGAGTAAGAAAATTCTCTATGAAGACTTGTGCTCTACCAGTGCACATACTGGAAATCAGGTATAAAAACTTTAGAGTTGGATATAGGTTTTTAGAGTGAATTAGATCCATAAAAAATCACGTAAGGCTAGCCAATCGAGTTCTGCCCTGTTAAACTAAAGCAAGGTAATTTCTGACCTAAGGGAGCACCTTATCGTTGGATTATTCGAAATAAGTTCATGGGGTGTTAGGGAATGACGTTGAAATTGGATTTTCTTCAGATGTTTTTATTTCATAGATTTGTCATACAGGGATTCTAGACCATCGATTGTTGAGAGAACTCAAAGTTGAGCTTTAAAATTGACCAGCTCGGTCTCTGCTGGGCCAGCTATTCTGAATACATTTTTGAATGCGCAAATTTAATGTGATACTAAGCTCATGTTGAGACCAAACGCGCCAATGCAATTTGAGTTCTCTGGCAGTGCAGGAAGGCTTTTGGAGGCAAATGAGGACTAACTTCGAAAATTGTTTACTGATGGCCACATAAAATAATTATCAGACCTATTGTCAGCTATGGGTCCCTAGTATGGTTCTTTGCTGGGAACGCCATAAAACAATTAGAGGCGGTACAAAGGCTTGATTGTTTATACGTCACCAGTGCTTTCAGGGCAAAGCCTACGACGACTCTCCAGTTTTTCTTAGGACTTCGTCCCCTGCATGTAGTTGTGGAATGAAAACTTTTAAAGCAACAAAAATGTTCGAATGCCTGGGAACTACTAGAAGTTGTAGGGAAAAGTCGTCAAACCTTTTGGAGGGATCTGAAAGAACAGTACAGTACCCCGCTCGTAGATGAAAGCCCCCGTTTAGTGTGTCTGTTCGAAATGAACAGCTGTGTGTGTTCGAGAAGCTGGTGAACGATCAGCTGAACACAAGATACCATACGCTGGCTTC
This sequence comes from Diogma glabrata, assembly GCA_963693315.1. Lineage (NCBI taxonomy): Eukaryota > Metazoa > Arthropoda > Insecta > Diptera > Cylindrotomidae > Diogma > Diogma glabrata. The sequence continues at coordinate 46,802,238 of OY856187.1, read as the reverse complement.
AACCTGTCGATCGAGACAGATTGTTGTTTGCCTTTGATGTCGATAACGAAATGTTTTCGTAGACGTCGTATGATTCTGTATGGACCTTCATATGGGGTTTGTAAACCAGTGCGTACTCTATCAACCCTAACGAAAACGTAGTCGCAGTTTTCTAGCGACTTTGGAACAAATATGTCGTTTTGTTTGGTTTGTCGTGTAGCTGTTGGAATTAAGTTGTGCATTGTATTTCGAAGTTGATCAATGACTATATCATGAGTAGGCAGCTGTGAAAGAGGATTTTCAACAAAGAACTCACCGGGCAGTTTCAGTGTTTGTCCGTAGACAAGTTCTGCGGGTGAGCACTTCAGATCTTCTTTCATAACCTGCTTAAGAGATATTCTCAACCTTATATTCTTTAACATTGACTGAAGCAAGCAAGGGTATCGTTGAAATAAGAGTTTCTCTGAAATTAACTTTTTTCATATTTTATTACTGTAGACCAAAAAACAAAAATTAACCCAAATTTTGAGAACCCTGGGATAACCTGCTTAAGAGATATTCTCAACCTTATATTCTTTAACATTGACTGAAGCAAGCAAGGGTATCGTTGAAATAAGAGTTTCTCTGAAATTAACTTTTTTCATATTTTATTACTGTAGACCAAAAAACAATAATAAACCCAAATTTTGAGAACCCTGGGATAACCTGCTTAAGAGATATTCTCAACCTTATATTCTTTAACATTGACTGAAGCAAGCAAGGGTATCGTTGAAATAAGAGTTTCTCTGAAATTAACTTTTTTCATATTTTATTACTGTAGACCAAAAAACAATAATAAACCCAAATTTTGAGAACCCTGGGATAACCTGCTTAAGAGATATTCTCAACCTTATATTCTTTAACATTGACTGAAGCAAGCAAGGGTATCGTTGAAATAAGAGTTTCTCAGAAATTAATTTTTTTCATATTTTATTACTGTAGACCAAAAAACAATAATAAACCCAAATTTTGAGAACCCTGGGATAACCTGCTTAAGAGATATTCTCAACCTTATATTCTTTAACATTGACTGAAGCAAGCAAGGGTATCGTTGAAATAAGAGTTTCTCTGAAATTAACTCTTTTCATATTTTATTACTGTAGACCAAAAAACAATAATAAACCCAAATTTTGAGAACCCTGGGATAACCTGCTTAAGAGATATCTCAACCTTATATTCTTTAACATTGACTGAAGCAAGCAAGGGTATCGTTGAAATAAGAGTTTCTCTGAAATTAACTTTTTTCATATTTTATTACTGTAGACCAAAAAACAATAATAAACCCAAATTTTGAGAACCCTGGGATAACCTGCTTAAGAGATATTCTCAACCTTATATTCTTTAACATTGACTGAAGCAAGCAAGGGTATCGTTGAAATAAGAGTTTCTCTGAAATTAACTTTTTTCATATTTTATTACTGTAGACCAAAAAACAATAATAAACCCAAATTTTGAGAACCCTGGGATAACCTGCTTAAGAGATATTCTCAACCTTATATTCTTTAACATTGACTGAAGCAAGCAAGGGTATCGTTGAAATAAGAGTTTCTCTGAAATTAATTTTTTTCATATTTTATTACTGTAGACCAAAAAACAATAATAAACCCAAATTTTGAGAACCCTGGGATAACCTGCTTAAGAGATATTCTCAACCTTATATTCTTTAACATTGACTGAAGCAAGCAAGGGTATCGTTGAAATAAGAGTTTCTCTGAAATTAATTTTTTTCATATTTTATTACTGTAGACCAAAAAACAATAATAAACCCAAATTTTGAGAACCCTGGGATAACCTGCTTAAGAGATATTCTCAACCTTATATTCTTTAACATTGACTGAAGCAAGCAAGGGTATCGTTGAAATAAGAGTTTCTCTGAAATTAATTTTTTTCATATTTTATTACTGTAGACCAAAAAACAATAATAAACCCAAATTTTGAGAACCCTGGGATAACCTGCTTAAGAGATATTCTCAACCTTATATTCTTTAACATTGACTGAAGCAAGCAAGGGTATCGTTGAAATAAGAGTTTCTCTGAAATTAACTTTTTTCATATTTTATTACTGTAGACCAAAAAACAATAATAAACCCAAATTTTGAGAACCCTGGGATAACCTGCTTAAGAGATATTCTCAACCTTATATTCTTTAACATTGACTGAAGCAAGCAAGGGTATCGTTGAAATAAGAGTTTCTCTGAAATTAACTTTTTTCATATTTTATTACTGTAGACCAAAAAACAATAATAAACCCAAATTTTGAGAACCCTGGGATAACCTGCTTAAGAGATATTCTCAACCTTATATTCTTTAACATTGACTGAAGCAAGCAGGGTATCGTTGAAATAAGAGTTTCTCTGAAATTAATTTTTTTCATATTTTATTACTGTAGACCAAAAAACAATAATAAACCCAAATTTTGAGAACCCTGGGATAACCTGCTTAAGAGATATTCTCAACCTTATATTCTTTAACATTGACTGAAGCAAGCAAGGGTATCGTTGAAATAAGAGTTTCTCTGAAATTAATTTTTTTCATATTTTATTACTGTAGACCAAAAAACAATAATAAACCCAAATTTTGAGAACCCTGGGATAACCTGCTTAAGAGATATTCTCAACCTTATATTCTTTAACATTGACTGAAGCAAGCAAGGGTATCGTTGAAATAAGAGTTTCTCTGAAATTAATTTTTTTCATATTTTATTACTGTAGACCAAAAAACAATAATAAACCCAAATTTTGAGAACCCTGGGATAACCTGCTTAAGAGATATTCTCAACCTTATATTCTTTAACATTGACTGAAGCAAGCAAGGGTATCGTTGAAATAAGAGTTTCTCTGAAATTAACTTTTTTCATATTTTATTACTGTAGACCAAAAAACAATAATAAACCCAAATTTTGAGAACCCTGGGATAACCTGCTTAAGAGATATTCTCAACCTTATATTCTTTAACATTGACTGAAGCAAAATTCTAAAAAAAACTGCAACAAATTTCAAATTAGGTGCTCTTTCAAATAACACCCCACTCGCTTGGGAAAAAAAAAGTTTTTTTTTACCCCCTCTACCCCGGTCCTCTAAACACACAGAAATATAATTATTGGAGACTTCGCTATAGTTTTCGTACAAAATTTAGCAAATTTCCTAACTCTGTGAATTTTTACAAATTTTTCTGTCAATCAGTGTCGAAACGCATGGGGGGGGAACGGTCTGGACTTTGCACTTTTTCGATAATATCTCAAAAACTGGCCACCGCAAAATTCTAAAGAAAATTGCAGCGAATTCCAAATTAGGTGCTCTA